>PNEQ01043142.1:0-14793 GCA_003012365.1 Medauroidea extradentata | reverse complement strand
TATAATTATTGACGTGTGATTTTTTTAAAACTGGTCGTTCGTTGTAGAGAGAATTTTACCGTTGTGAACAAAGTAAATTTCGATATTTGGAGGTTAAAAATGCATTGTTCTTATGGGGGTTTGGCGGGACCAAATCTTTACTTCGTTGTACAGGGTTTTTCGTTAAGTAGAATATTCGTTAATGGAGGTTTTACTGTAGTATTAGCATACTCATACCAGTCTTCTCAACAACTCCCAGGCATCCACTAAGAGCTTGATGTTGTCTGGGAATGAGAAACCCCAGCTCACCTTCTGTAGAAACCAGTAGTGTTGAATCTCCTGAACATGGCTACAAGCTTCAGTGACACCAGTACTAAGTCAGCTCGTAGAGTACTATCCCGTGGGGATAGAAAAAATATTCACTGTTAATATTATTGTGTTTTTCAGTTGGTTTTCTAAGACGACACAGCAGTACATGGTATAGGTCCTTAAGCTTTAGTTTCATTAAGATGAAGACATAATTGTAATGTCAAGACGTAAATGCAAAATTTAAATGACACTGTTGTATATACATCTGTTATGTTTTAAAATATACTCGATTAAATAATAGTTTCTGAGCATTAAGTTGTTTGAAACTACATACATATGTCATCCCACAACTTTATTCTTGCCAAGTTGCAAAATTATGTTTTCTCAGGTAAATGACATATTATTTCATGACAGGCCAACTTAAGTACCCTACATATTTTAGGTGAACCCAGGCAATAAAGATTTAAGGTAACTTTAAATTATAAAAAGTTCTACAACTGTTGCAAATATTTTTGATTTTTTAATTTTTAATAAGATAGTGTGAATTAATTGAAGCACCACCCAATTTTTATCCTAAGATTTGGTCGGATTATAGTATCTGGAATATTAATGATGTATCAATTTGGTGCTAAGAATTTTTGTCTTTGCCATCAGACCAGGTGACTAGAATGCAGAAATGATTGTAATATTTAAAAATGCAGAAAATGTTTTGTTTTTTCTTATATTGGAACCACGTTAGGCCTAATACAAACCTTTTGATGCAAAGTTGTTTCCTGTCCCCTTAAAATGAGATGAAATTGTTAAGGGCGCAGCTACCGCAATTTTCTTCGCCATTTTTTATTTGTACCAGATATTTTTTTCTTATTTTAGACACAAAATGTGACTAAATTTAGCAATTATGAAATGTTTTTATCTCTAATAGTTGTTGCGCAATGGCTTGTAAAATTCATATTTTGCATGTTTTCGTTTTAACGACTACACTAAAACCAACTGACATACCAAACTAAAAAAAATCACAGTAGATCAAGACATTGCAGGTTACAATATCATGCTTATAAAAATTATTTGTATTAAAAAAAATATTGAATTTTTAAAAATTTTTATTTTCAGTTTCAGCAATTTTTAAAAATTCAAATAAGTTTTATTCTTTATTTTTATGAGCATGACATTGTAGCCTGCAATGTCTTTATACACTGTGATTTTTTTGAGTTTGGTATATCAGTTGATTTTAGTGAAGTCGTTAAAACAGAAACATGCAAAATATGACTTTGCCAAGCAATTACGCGAAAACTATGAGAGATAAAAAAATTTCGTAAGAGCCAAATTTAGTCACATATTGTGTCTTAAAAAAGAAAAAAATACCTGGTACAAAAAAATTGTGGTGAAAATTGTGGTAGACCGTGCCCAGGCTCAATAAAAAGTTCCTTTATACGTAAATCAATGTAATATCAAATTCAGTGGTTGAAAGAAGTCATGGTGATGGCCAGAAAGTTTGTATTTTGAGACTAAACATCCTGAAAATATATTTACAAAACATTTTTAGATTTTGTAAATACCTGTTAATACAAACATCTTTATTACAAACTGCAAACAATCAGATTCCTTCAGGTGTGTATTAATGAGGTTCAACTTGTACATAATTATCAGTTAAATAATTTTACAATGTGTATACTTTAGCACCTGCTGCAAAACTTATGTGCAAAAAAAACATAAGAAACTGAAATGTGTGTTTTTGAGAGCTTCTTAATAGTAAGTCTAATTACAGCATTTATTTTGTAGTGAACCTCGATTTAAAAAAAAAAGTACTAATTTTGCTACGGAGGATTTTGTATGTAGCCTATGAATGTTTTGTGTGTACTGTCAGCGTTTGTGTGTGTAATAATATTTTAGTCATAAAATGCAAAAAAAAAAAACTTCGCTGTTTACTGTTGTTACCATGTCAGTACTGTATTGTTTGCTGAAACATTAATCACACCGAGTATGTACACATCTAGCCCTGTTCTGTATTCGTTCTCCGTTGATAAAAACATGTAACCTACATATTCTACATACAAAACTCTTTACAACATTGCATTACGTTTTACAGTTGTAGCCAGGTGTCAAAGTACACTCGTACTTTTTGTTTGCTGGTTATAACATTAGTGAGTTTTCATGGTTTCCCTTCCTTTCCATTCAATTTAGTAGGAATAAACTTGGAGGAACTGCTTATCATCTGGTAGCTCTATGTGGCCTGCTTCAGAGTAAACTTACCTAGCCATGTAGTAATCGCCTCTAATGTGGTGTACTTAGAGGTCCTTAGGTAAAAGACAATAGTGGCTGCTCATTGTACTTCATGCTGAAATTTGTGACGACATTATTATTTGTAAGTAATTCACAACAGTTATAATTTCAGTTATATGCTGTAGTTTTACAAGTATGCTTCCTGTAATGCAACATTCAACATTTGGTAGTTCTCCAATGAATCATGTGTTTGTAATGTGCATGTACGTAAATGTACATTATGATCAAGAAATAAAATTTTTTTTTATTTAATTGTTGTTTGATGTTGTTAATCAATAATTTTGACAGGGATCCTTTTAAGAAGGTTAGACATTCCAATTTTATTTATATTGCAAAGAGTAACTGCAATGCATTTAATTATGTAGTTGACCAGGTAATTTAGTAATTGCAATAAAATGAGAGGTAGCATCTCCATAAACCAATATTCACATTCGAGCATGAACTATATTGAATAAATGTTTGCTTGACCATGACATTGTATAAAGTGTTCAATATTTATTTGTACATTATTATTCAATTGCAGCATTTATTGGGCACTGTGATTTATGATAGTGTTAAGGTAAGTACCTGTAAGAAAATTTTGAGGTGCACATTTTTCTGGTGTTTTTAATTTTATGAAGCTTATTTTCAGTAAATTTTAGTACTTTTAACACTTTTGGACCTCTAAAATTTTTTTCTGGCAATATATATTTGCAAACTTTTGTCGTAGATGTTATAAGGAAATATTTTTATCCGTAAACTTGATTTTCAATTGTAGATTACACATCTTCACAAAGCATATAAATTAAGCATTTATAACAATATTTTCTGTAATTTCAGGGAAGTTTAACTTATATTTTTATCAATCCATACATTTGCCAAAAATTAAATTCAGGAAAATGTGTAAAGTTGAATTTTAATCAAAATTTGCTTAGCCTATGAACTTTATGTAAGTCAAGGAGAATCCCATGACATGTAGTTTCTAGTAAATTTTTCCACTGCACTATGCATTTTGATTTTTACAGCTTTTCATAAGAACATAAAACATACAAACTGTAACTTAGGAACGCTATAAAAGGAAAACTGGTGGACCTTTTTTTTAACCTGAGGAAAGTTTACATACAAGCAACATCCACAAATCTAACACTGTTTCATACAAATATGAAATTATGACTTTCCCCCACCCAAATGTCCTTAGCAGTAATTTTTTATAATGCCTTAAAACAATTCACAGCAACATATTTTTATAACCAATATCATAAATATGTGTTAACTGCAAAAAGATAAAATACACTAGGAAAAAAAACCCAAAATTGGGCTAAACTGCCAGCAAATCTGAACCTATATATTGGAGGTCAGCAGGTCGAAGCTGCAGAAAGTGGTGGAAAGAATAGACTTGCTAAGAGACAACTGCTGGGTGGTAGTGGCAGGGGACCTATATCTGCCTGGAGTAAAATGGGAATGTGGAAGGGAGGAAGTAGGTTCACTAGGTCAGAGGAGAGCTACCAGGCTAGTTAACTTAGCGTTAAGACAGGTGGTGACATAACAGAGGCAACACGGACACACGCAGTAGAAGGGACTCTGCTAGACATTGTGCTGGTTAAGACCAGAGGATGTGTATGCGTCCTCTGTGGTGGTGAAGGCAGTAAGTGACCACGACACTCCTGTAGTCGAATTGTGTATGGGACAGAAGGGCACAGTGTCTGAGGGCAAAGTGTCGTGGCAATATGGCAGAGCTGACCGAGCAGGAGTATTGGTAGAAAAGTATAGCAGTTGGGAAGGGTTGGGGGTGTTAATTAGTTGTGGATAGGACTGAAATAAATAATTAGCGAGACACAAGATAGACATGTGGCCAAAAAAGAAAAGTTAGTTAGGGTGGGGAGCTAGCATATTACAACAGGATGGATCAGAGACTGAGAGGAAGAGGAGAAAATTAAGTGCCTAGGGGTGTGGAAGTAAGAGAACAACTAGGAGAGCTGAGTGGGCAGTTGTAGAGAAAAGTACAGGGGCAAGGGAGGGTTACCCAAGTGTGACTATGGTTGAAGGAAGCAAGGGAAACTAGTAGGGAATGTTCAAACATGTTAAATACTCAGTTGGGTAGGGTAAAAGATACCAGCACTAGAGCATGATAAAAATGAGGCCACAGCAGACTTTAAAAAAGTATAAAAAGGCAAGTGTGTTAGCAAGACACTATCTAAGAGTTTTTGGTAAGGACTGGAGTGGGTAGGAACTAAGAGCAATACACAGGGAGATGAACAGGTAATATAGGTGGGAAAAATCAGGAGAATAGTAGATAAGCTGGATATGGCAAGGAAGCGTCAGGTCCTGATGCATGTGGAATAGTATGTTACAGCTAGGTGGGGAGGTGCTCGAGAGATACATGAAGGTACTGTTTGACAAGTCCCTGGAGGAAGGGAAACTACCAGCAGAGTGGAAGGAGGCAGTGGTTGTTCCTATTTATAAGAAGGGGAAGAGGGACAAGAGCAGCCCAGCCAGCTACAGACTGGTGAACCTCACTTCTTGTGTTGGGAAGGTGATGGAAAGAGTTATGTTGGTTTCTAATGAAGGAAATGGAGTAGATAAAATGGCTAGATGAGAGGCAGCACAGGTTTAGGAGGGGGTACTCTTGCGAGAGACAGCTGGCAGGTTTATTGGAAGAGTTGGTTGGAAAGGCAGATGGAGGAAGTCAGATAGATGCTTGTTTCATTGACTTAGAGAAAGCATTTGACAAGATGCAGCACAACATCCTAATGGGTAAGGTGGAAAGATAGCTAGGGGAGTGGTGAAACTTCCTCGCAAGTAGATGGCAGAGGGTAAGGGTGGGTCAATCACTCTCAGAGGAGGGGCAAGTGCCACCCAGAATGCTGCTGTTAATCATCATAATGGTGAATGATATAGGCACAGAAGTACAGCAGACCCTCGATCTAACAACATCAGAGATCAACGACATAATTTCCAGGAACTCTGGAAAAATTAATATTTTCAAAATTGATCAAAGCTAAGCAAAGTTCAATAGATCACAGTAAAACGTTGTTTAAAAATACATTTGCACACATTAAACAATAATATACTGCAGTTATAATAAATTAGTGATATGCAGTTGCGAAACAAAAAAAAAACTGTAAAAAAATGTTAGAAACATAAAACTTTGGCTGGAATGTAGTTAAAGCGCGCGCGCCTGGTGAGTTAGGCTGCCCGCGCAACACCGACATATGTGAAACATGATGACTAACACTGCCTTATCTCCTCCTCACTTCTCCATGCTCCCTCCACTCTTCACGTCTAACACACATTTATCCACGCGCCCTCCTCTCAGCACTTTCTTCTCCTTATTCCTACACATCTCATATGTGCCATGCAGTCAGCTACCTGAGTGCGCATAGCAACGGTAATGTATTGTTCGACTTGTTGCCTGTCCATTTTGTATTTTGATTGGCGAGTGCTGTACTGTAAGATACGCACGGCTAAAAATAGACTGTCCACGCTAGCCAATAACCATTCACTCCCCCCACCCCCTACCGGCAAAACTGATTGTGCTTGTGTGTACGCGGCCGCTCGCATCAACTGCAGACGCCGGCTGTGATACAGTGGAATCTCGTTGCATCATTCCCGTTTATTTTGTTTTCCCGGATCCATTGATCGTTTTTCACGGTCCCGACAAATTGCCCATGTAAACAATGTTAAATAAACCCACATGGATCGTTCATATATTCATAAATTTCCCGCATCGACCGTTCAGACATTTTCGCCAACAACAAAAAAAGTAAACTTACATTTTACATTTTCATACCATGCTCGTACACACTTCTCAAAACAAACAGGTGTAAACAACGTATCATAACCGCACAAGGCAAACATTTACCGTTGTCAAAAATACGGACGAACGTAATATGTTTGGTTCGGTATGACTATAAATTTAACCGTTATTGTTTCAAATATGTTTGGCAATTGTTCATCTTATTTTAAGAAACATTTTACGTATTGTAGGTTGTGTGTGTAAACACAAACATTGCCATTGCCGTATTTTCGTTAAAAGAACAACAAACATGTTGCCACCAACAGAAAAACGTAATTTTTTTTATAGAGGAAATATTTTTTTTACGCTGATAATTTTCAATAGATTTTGAACACGCATTGTGTACAAATTCATATTGTTCTGTTGTAAATGTGCTTTTATTTTCGCATTTCAGTAAAGTGTGAATAAATTGCAGTAACGTCAAGAATTATGGGAATTTTCTTCCGTCATTTTATGCACTTCCGAGTAAAGCTGAAGGAAGCCGAGCCCAACCGCACGAGTCGGAGAGGTTACGCTTCGTCTTTATGTATCTTGTTCTCGTTACGTTTTCCGTTTAGATAGCAAGAGTTTTGTGAAGTTTGTTAACAAGTGGAGTACACTATTTTTATTTTAAGGCCTGTGAAATGTATTTATAAATTATTCCTGTAACAATGTCGCGGCCTTCAAAGTCTGTTCGCTCACTTGAAGAATGCCTTGAAATTATAAAGGAGGTAGATAAATGTCCCTGTGAAAAGCATTCTGACATCGCTAAATGTCTTTGACGTTAAACTAGATAGTCGGTAATACAAATGAGCTAAAACCATATTCAATACACAGGTATTTGAAGTACAAATTTTCATGTAATAGCCATATTAAAAATAATTTTTGAGGTTATATTTTAGTTTTTTTTAAAGTGGGTTTGAGTGTTTCCCGCATGTTTTGTTTTCTCGCATGCATCATTTTTTCTTATTGGTCCCTTGAAAAATGATGGATAGAGGTTTCACTGAAGTCACGTGACAACTAGAAGCCTGTCTAGTCGCAAAGCAGTGCCACATGTTTGCCTTTCTTTCCCACCTTCTCCCAGCCATCGTCTTTGTTTACTTGTCTGGTGAGAGCCCAGGGGGTTGGGGATGAAGAGACGACAAGTTTTTTTTATTACAGCACGGCCAAAAAAAAAAAAGGACCAGCTTAACCGTAAATAAGACAAAAAAAAGAAAGAAAACAATCCTGCGTTATCTCTTCTTTTTTCTCTTGCTTCACATCAGGCTGCGCGCTTCAGCTCATCTTGACCTTGACAACTTCCGCTGTTATTGCAGGGTTCCCACAGACCTGGAAAGTCAGGGAAAGTCAGTGAAAGTCAGGGAAAATTAATGTGGTCAGGGAAAGTCAGGGAAACATGTTTTGAAACCCTGTGAGTCAGTGAAAATGTTCTGAGTATGATACAGTATTAAACTTCTCTCTTCACAACCTGCACTTTTTTCTGCTGTGAAGGCCACTTTTTCTTTTTTACGTGATAGTTTTTCTGGTCTTTTTATCCATATTTTTGGTGTTTTATAATAATAATTATTAATAATATTATTACTAAACGTGTAAGTTTTCAAATAGTCAAATATGGCATCCGCAACTTAGTTTATACGTATTTATTTCAATGTTACTGTTTTAAGTTGTTATATAAAATATCTGTTGCTTAAAAGGATAATGATGGGCAGCTATGGGGATGGTGGAGGCTGAAAAAAAAAGTTTGTTGTGAAGGCGTGTTGTTATAATAATATTAGGTCTAATTATGGTCAGGGAAATTTTTAATGATTGGTCAGTGAAAGTCAGGGAAATTCATTTTAATATTTCTGTGGGAACCCTGTATTGATCACTCGGCACGTGAGGCAAATGGCTGCAGCATAAAAACGGCCTACGATAGTCACGTATGCTACATGTGGGCTGATAAGATTTTTAATTATGCTCGTTCAACAGGGCAGCGATTAGAGTGACAGCGACCCGCATGTTGAGAGCCACTCTGCCTCTATTCGCAGTGCAGAGCATTAAACTGGTGCATTGTGCACAAGGCCTAAGACTTAAAATGACGAGTAATTCAGTCATTTTAGTGACAGCACCTTGAAAAGTCAGTTTGTAGCCCTTCTGAGTGGCTCCAAATTCGCGTTTCCAATAGGTGTACTGGTTTTTAAAAAATTAAAACTTTTTTCTTTTATAAGCATTTTTATTCGTATCGCTTAAAATCGTATAATGGCGACAAGCTGTAACGGTTCATGCATAATTACAAAAAAAAAAAAATTCAACGTCTTTACTGAAATGTTTTAGATCATTGTAGTATGAGTCGTTCTGTTGTCGGTGAGCTTTGCGCCAGGCAAGCAGGATGAATCATGCGCGCACCACTAGTTGAGGGAGACAAAGCCAAAGCCAGCCGGCCGCTCTCCCTTCCCCTCCCCCATCCTACACAACCTGACCTAGCGCGCCTCACAGGCATCACGGCACACGGCCCGGGAATTATGGAGCACCATTTTATTTGGAAGACACCTTTTCATTATACTAAAATATAATTTAAAGAAAAAGTGTTTATTTTTTGTCTGTAATTGCTGTGTATTAACTTTAAAGAAAAAAACACTTTTTTATGTTAGAGATGTCGAAATTAATTACCTCAGGACTAACGACATCGGTGATCTAACGACATAATTATCTGGCACCGTGCGGTGTCGTTAGATCGAGGGTTTACTGAATTGTGAGGCTTGAGGATGTTTGTGGATGAATGTGTCTTGTATGAGGAAGCTGCAGGAAGATCCAAGAACGTTGGAAAGATGGACAGTAAGTAATGGGATGAGGATCAAAATGGATGTAACCAAAATTGTTAGGTTCGCCAAGAGAAAGAGGGTGAGTAAGATGGAATACCAGCGGGGAGAAAAGGTGATAGGGGAAGCCACCTGGGGGTTTTTTTGCAGGAGGACTTGGGCTGGAAGGAGCAGGTGACCAGAGTGGTAAGGAACGGTAGGCAGTTCCTGGGACTGCTGAGGAGGGTGCTTAGAAGGGGTAGTAGCGCACTGAAGGAGAGGGCATACACCACTATGGTATGTCCAGTGTTGGATCCATACCATGAAGTGGAGGAAAGGAAGATCGAAGGGCGGCAAAGTGGGTGAAGGGAAAATGGTGCAGGGGACAAGGAGAAAAAGGGGAAAGAGATCAGCCCTCTTAGATGATAGTGGATCTTGGGTGAGGAACCTTGAAGGAACGGAGGCAGGTAGAGGGGCTGGTGAGAATGTAGCAGGTGCTCCATGGACTGGGGCAGTTGGGGAAAAATTGGAAAGAGAGCACTACAGGGGACGAAGGGACAACTGTTTGAAGGTCCACAGGGAGAGAAGGAGAACAGTGGGAGGGAAACACTCTATGCTGATCAGGACCATAAGCAAGTGGAATGAGTTGGAGGAAGCATGTGATGTGGCAGCAGAGAGTGTAGAAGTGTTTAGGAGTAGGAGGGAGGAAAGCTGAACAGCCACACTGCGGTAACTGTACTGCAGGAGTATTATAATTATTATTATTATAATACATTTAGTGCCTGTAGCAATGCTGGATGTATTTTATGTAATATTAAAAAAAAAAATTGTATTATCTTAAAGCCTATATGTGGTTTAGAGGTGTGTGGGTGTTCAAAATTGTATTATTAAAACAATGTATTTGTACAACTTGTATTGTGCATGGAATTTTTGTTATTTGCTGTAGCTAATTTTTTTTTACAAATATTTTGTGAAAGTGATTTTTTACTTCCAGGTGGTTTTGTCTGTTTTTGGATACTTAACATACTTTGCTGTTGTAAAATGGAACATTTAATTTAACTCTGTAGTGTAATATGATATTGTATTTTTAAAAAAGTGTCTCTTGAGTTATGTACTTTCAGGAAATGAAAAGGTGAATAAATAAATATTTACATAAATTGGTTTGTGTTGGTTGATACTGAGTCCTTTAGGCCTACCCTATGTTGATATCTATTCAACAAATAATAAATGGTCGCTGCAATTGTCTGTTGCCAGATGCAGATTTATTTACATAAATATATCAAATTCCAAAAACACTACACAGATATTCATGGAAACAGTTTTGTATTTCAGGAAATCTCTCACATTCCTCTTATTAGCCTCGAAGTGCCACGACAAATACTTAATGGCATGGAAACAAAACTGGCTTACACTTTGTAAAATATTTTCCAATAAAATATGCATTGTTAGCATTTAGAGTATAAGTGAAGATGAGATAGATATGGAGCAGTGGTGGAATGCAAGGCCAGAGGTAATGAAAACAACCTGAGAAAATTCAGAAGGCTATACCAGAAAACTGAGAACGACCCCATCAGGAATTGAAAGAGGATCACCAGGGTGGGAGGTAAGTGCTCACTACCACACAATCACCCTCCCAACAAATTTTGGCACCAGGCAGTAATTGCAACTGTGAGAAACAGTTCATATCCTGTGACTATTCATTGTACAATCGGGCAAGATCACCCTCATATGTGCAAGAGTATCCGTTTCTAGCCAAGATTTTCTAGGTTATATTCCTGGCATGGTCAACCCCCCTCCCACCCATTACTGCATGGTGGCAAGTGTGGTGTGATTCTCCTGGTAGGCAGGTTTTCTCAGTGCTCTCACATTTTATTGCACTCTTGTATTCAGACGATACTCTACGTCCCACCCCTCATTGGTTCGGGAAGCCGGAATCAAAATAAAAAATGGGCAATTGATCATGGAATAGGGATGTAAACATATAAAAAAACTTGCCAGGAATATTAGTTAGTATTCATTAATTGCTGCATAACTCTGATTCTACGATTGTACAGCACAAAAAGCCCAAGAAATGTCTCTATGGTCCAAGGGTTCCTAAGCCTTCATAACTTTCTTTGCTATCATTTTAGCAGTGTTATTTGTTAAGCTGCAGTCTTTCTTTGCTAGTATTACTGCTTGTTTATGGATTTTAAATTTTTTAACCCTATGGCTACATTTATCCTAATAAAAACCAAGTGGGATAGCTAAATATACTGGAGATTTAAGCTATTGGTCTCATAAATTTTTTAACAAATTATTCTAGGAGTGCAACACTAGAGACAAAATGTTGCTGGCTTTTAAGTCTATAAATGCCATAAGCAAACAATTCAAGAACCTCACAAATAAAGGTGTACAAATTTGATAATACACTCCTCCCCCGCTTATCCGACTCTTTTTAACTGAACCTTCAGTTAACCGAATCATTTTTCTCCGTGTGATAAATGTGAATACATGCCCATTAATATGTACAAACATGTAGTATGATTAGCGCGCGCAGCACGCAATTGCAGTGTGCACTGTGCCGGTCACGAAGCGAGCCGCGAGCGGTGCCGGCAACTGAACGGGAGGATTGGTCGGGGGAAGGGTGGTGGCGGACGGGTAGGCAGGCAGTCGGCCGCTGCAGACAAATGTAATCAGTTTGACAAGTGTAGCAATTTATTTATTTATTTTAGCATGCATGCTCTGGTGATAATTCTGTGAGCGCTTGCCCGAGACATGTAAAAATAAGCTTGAACGGGTGAAAGTAATTGTTCACTTGTCCGTTGGGCAGGTAATGCTAGTGTTATTTGCCAGCAGAAGTAAGCGACGCCAACATTGGTAGTTGCTTTATTTTCGCGCACTAGTAGTGAAGTGTTTTCAGCGGCGGCACAAAGTTACGTTCGAAGACAATTGCAGTAACAGAAGTGGGCGCACGTGTACTCACTGACTTTGAGCAAGGTCACAAGTTAGTGATTTTATTCCGGCAGTGTGCCGACAGAAAACATGTCTGACCTACGTGAACGCTACCAAACCTAGATAGACAGTTCGTTGAAAAGCAGTGCTAAGGATAGACATGCTAGTTTTCACACGCAGCCCACCACCCTTGTTTTTTTTTACTTTTTATTTTTGTTATTTCCCCTTCAGCTGTCCAAACAGACTCGTTCCAAGACAAAAAAAAGTGACTCTTGTTCCCACGCTGTTCCTGACAGAGTGTACACACAAAAATAAACACTTGAGAAAAACGACTAGGCCACAAGCACACCGCACAAAAGAATTAAAATAAAATAAATACAAGGTGTTTTGAAATATAAATTAACCTTACTAGATACTTCAAAAATAGTTAAAATGCCCAGAGGAAAAAATTATAAATAACAAATTGTTGATTTGTGGTTTGTTAAATATGAAATTATTTATTTATTTCTTATTTAAGTTAAGTATTTTCTTTTTTTTTTTTTAAATATGGAAACAAACAAGATATATAAATGACATTGAAATAAATTAGGCATGTAAGCCTATATGAATAGATAAGATTTATTATTAAAACTATGTGCAAACGATAGTATAAATAAAAGGGGTACCCCGCACATTACTTACTACGGAAGTTTAAAACATAAAACTTTAAATCATTAACAAAAAAATTATAATAATAATTACATAACAAAAGAATTATAGTATTAAAATTTAAATTTTACATGAAAGCAAATGCTGTATTAAAACAAAATTCAGGATTACGACGTGTCTCTTTAATTGAAAATATATATTACGGTAGTTTTAATTTTAAAGAAGGTAAATAATGTGTCCGACGGCACTTAGCTGTCCTGACGTCAAGCGTAGTGGTGGTGTGAAATGGAATCGGAGATGTAAGCACACAGTTCCTTCACTGAATGCTGGAGAATGGAGATGATTGCACACATTCTCAGCAGCGACGAAAACACCAGTCCATTAGCTCAAACGCCGGGACAAGCCACAGGTACAAAACAAACCAAGGTGGAAAAGTACCCATAAGGATGTGAGGCCCAACACTTGGACCCTCACTAAAAGAAAGGAACGCGAAATTAATAAAATGTGAACGCAAAGTAACAAATAAAGAAACTCTCTGAAGACAGGTACTCACCAGACGGCGACGAAAGAAGCAGAAAAACGTAGCACTACATTTTAAGACAAAAGCTACATTTGAAGTTGCAGAATAAAATAAAAACTATTCCAGTAGACTACATGATGATACTAATAAAGAAATAAAAGGAAAATAAACACTTAGGGCATCTAAGTCCTTACGTGTGCCGGAAAGACACGAACACCGCAACAACACATCATGTCGTGTTCACTGCTGATCAACGAGTGACGAAAAAATAGAGGAGGAGAGTAACACAGCGCAAACAATGGTGCAGCGCAATAACTTAACAACGCCCCACTAGATGGCAGGGGCAGTCAGAATTGCCTACCGACAAGGAGGCACAAGGCTTTCACGTGTACAGAGCTGCACAGAAAGGACGAAATCGCGTGATAAACATGCAGCGTACACGCGCCCTGACACAGCAGATGTCCACACTGCAGGAAGAAACAGTAAAATAAAGAAGAAACAAAAGGTTCGGCTAAGGAATGCAAAACGTAGCCGAACATATCCGGCTACCAAAGAACACGTTACTGTAGCCTGAATCGGCTCTACTCATAACTAACATGTGAAGAAAAGATAGACTGTAATGAAAAATAAAATGTACTGAAACATCCAGAATAAAATAAAATTACTGAATGACACCAAATTACTGATAGTATAATGTAAACAAGATAATATCAATGAACTAAAAAAGTTAAGGAAATGAACCTAAATTTATGAGAATATAGACAAAACTTTTTAATATATAAGTCGTGACGTATATAATACGGCACAATAGATGGATTTTTACTACTAAACAATATTAAGATGGTGACGCCGTGTCCGGTGAGAGTGAAGTAGGAACGGAGCTGCGTCGGAATGCTCTGGGCCCACCCGGTTAAGCGTGTAGTCGGGAACACGAGGCTCGATGGGTCGTAGTCTGTTCGTGCCGGCGTGCCCCTCTCTCACCTGGCGAGTCGAAACAGCTGCAGATCGGGAAAAGCAGGGAGGATTTGGAGAAAACTCCACCTTACATGGACACTTATGGGGCATTAAGTGAGCCCGTTCCAAATGGCCAAACAAAGTAAAACACTGGGCCGGATAGTTGCACACGCACGTTACGTTTCTCGCTGGACGAATCAGAGTCCCGAAGCACACCACGTCTCTCTCGTTCCCCCCGTCGCGGCCGCTGATTCCAGACTGCCTTCTTCATGCGCTGGTAGAGGGAGGAGGCAGCGAAGCCATCTGTCCTGCACTGGCAGATGGTCGTGCGGCGGCTGGGATGGCAGATGTCGCACTTCGGTGTCAAGTTCACACAGGCCCTGCCACCGTCACTGTGTGCCCGTTTCACGACACAATTTATTACAAAATAAACAAAGGCATGTATCATATCACTCAAGCGGGTCGCCAACGGCAACGGGCCTGATAAAGCCAAGTATCCTTGTTACCCCCACACCCACAGTCGCAACACACGCTACTAATGGCAGATCAAACAGGGCACTCAAGGTACTACACTACTTTCAGGAATACTCTCGTGTAGGCGATAGACAGTGATTTAATTAATGACCATTTAAACGGTACAC
>PNEQ01043135.1:17564-36227 GCA_003012365.1 Medauroidea extradentata | reverse complement strand
CCTTCCATGTAGCCTCTACAACTACGACAATAAACGTAGCGAGTGTAACACATGCACGGTGTCTCGTACAGTCACAGAGCGTCAAAGCGGGTAGTACATAACACAACACAACAGATGTTTTCACTGGCTTGTTGTCGCCAGGTTGCCTGCCTACCCCTGTTACTTTGGTGCACCATTGCAGGTATAAGGATGCATTTCCTGACATGGGTTCCTTAATCAAATATGTTCCAAACATGCACATCTACCATCCCTATCAATTTGTAACACTTATTCTTGGCCACCCTGTATAAAGTACACCCGCCCCAGATTCATAATATTGGTTAGAGCTACTTTTTATATTTTTGTATGTTAACATAAGCTTCATTTTTGTTTAAATAAACTCTTTAGTATGTTTAATGTTTAAAAAATATAAATTTATGAATATACTGCCAAATTAAAAAAAATCTCAATAAAAAATACTACTTCAGGTAGGATAATATATTATATTTGTGAACTAGAGCACGTTTGAACGTAATAAAATATATGCAGCAATCACAGTAAATAAAAAACAATACATCTTCCTTTTTCAACCAAAGAGAGGAGAGAAAATTGTACAAATTTTCCACTAGTTTCATGTGTATATTTTTATGGTATTGACTGAGCCGCCGTGTGTTTGCCGCCCAGGCTTGTTAGTAGATGTGTTTGGCAAGAAGTAGCAGTAGCAATAAAATGTATACCGCATGTCTAAAATATGATTTCACCCAGATGGGAAAAGTGCGTTTTAGATTGTTTTCCATCTTGTGTTTATTCTTCCCAAAGAGGGAAAAAAATTACAAATATTTTATTTCCCCGCTGTGAATCCTGTATAGTATTTTTCGTGAAGTCGCTCCAACCAATATTACGAATCAGAGGCGGGTGTACCTTATATGTATGGGTGGACCTATGTTTTTGGTTGGTACTGTATTTCGTTTCCTGCAACTTGTAAAACCTTGCATAGAAGCTAGGTAAAGTTCTGTCTCTTGATGTCGACGTCTTACGAAATCAACCTTGCCCGAGAAACTTTCGTACGAAATTTAGGGCAACATCGGCTCTTGCATGTATCTTTCATCGTATAAGGTGCTTCAATGTGTGTCTGCCGTCCAGCACTAAAGTTGATCTCACGTGTTACGAAACAGACTGTATCAAGTTAGCACGTAAGCGAAACCCACTAGTAAATGCATGAGTGGATGAGCGGTCGCCACGCTGCTCAGCCACACTCGTAACACGGAATTATTAAACCACGGGAAAAAGTTCGGACTTCCGAGAACCGCGTGTGCAGCCGGGGAAAGGCCACATAATATATGTATATTGTTCGGAAACTAATATTCTGACTTCCGCCGTTCTCGTTTCTCAGGAGAGCATCTAATATCCCCCTGCCCCTCTCGTCGCGCGGTTCCAGATATGCCCTTCACAATTCTCGTGAAGTCACCACGGCAACTGTTCCATCCTGGTCTTTGAGCGCCAGCTTCGGGAAACGCTGGGTCAGAATACATTCCGTAATTATGAACGCCGTCTACCACGCGCTTAAATTTCGTTGCAGAGTGTTCGTATACAGGGATTTTTTAGGAAATTTTTCCCCGTGTGCCCATTGTACCAACGTGCGAATAGAAAACATACTTCGGACAAGATCGGAATGTCACTGTTAAGACACGATGTTCATTAATGGGGATCAGTACCTGTCATATTCAAATTCTTCCATTTTCGCTGTAAGTTTCATACAATGAGATTTATTAAAATTTCCCGTCTGACATGACGCAGCTATTATCTTCTGAAGCGTAACCGAGTTGTGACACCTCCAATACTTATCTTAGTTTTTGATTGGTAACCTCCTTACGAAGAAGGGCAATTTTTTACTACAGATCGTCACAGGTATAGTGTAAGCAATAATAGCAAAGCAATGCCAACTGTATGCAACGTAAAAAACTATTCCCTCTGCCTTGTCGAATCATAACAAATTAAAGAAAATGTGTATGCCAAATTTAATACAGAAGTTTCATTACTCCGAAATGGCGGTAGCTGATCCCCGTTAAGGGGGAGTGTTAGACAATTTTATTGTATTTTCAGTTTTTGAGCCATAACATTTATTTAAATCGTATTTCCAAAATTTTCTCTTCGACAATGCATAGGATATATTCTCGGTAAACTGTTTGACGTAAATAATAAAGGAATCTTTCATTAATTTGTCATGCAGAATCACTGCAAAAGAATTATAGGTTAACTTCCAAGAATTATTTTTCAATGATTCAGCATGGAAATGTAATGAAAGATTCCATTATTATTTATGTCAAGCAGTTTATCAAGAATAAATCCTATGCTTTGTCGAAGAGAAATTTTACTTGAATAAATGTTACGGCTCAAAACCTTATAATACCATAGTATTGTTTAACACTCCCCCTTAATAACACTGTTCGAAGCCCTCCAACATTGCTGAATAAGGCCTTTTAAGACTGCCGTACTTCAAATGTACTAACCGGATGTACGTGAAACTGAGTGAGACGTGTACTGAAGTTTGCTACAGACAATGGATCGACTGGAATCTTGCACGATAGTTCAGCACTTGGTTCGTAGTGGCGATGCGGCATTTGATGCGTGCTTCAAGGTCGACCTTACTGCTCCGTCGCTTTGATCCTCTAACGCGCGGGTAGGCGGCACCCTTAAGGGCAATGGGTCACGGACATCTTTAATTTACCGTACTTTAACCACTACAAGCATTCCTGAAGGCGTATCAACATTGATTATATATTTTATGCTCTAATTATATTATTTATTATCTTCCAAAAATATCAGATAATATTGGGGAAATTTACTATCTAACATTGTAAAAACTTGTAGTAGACTGACAATTAGAGAACTAAATATACAAAATGTTGACACGCCTTCAGGAATGCTTATAGTTGAGAAAATACTATCACTTGAAGATTGCCGTAACGCCTCACATTCGTTGCAAGTCTTAGGGGCACGGTGGCCGAATGGTCAGACCATTCGCCTCCTACCAAGGCGAACCGGATTCGATTCCCAGTGGGGGTCTGACCCCGGATTTTAGTACGTTGTATTGGTCGACAGGTTTTCTCGGAGATCTCCCGTTTTCCTCGCCCTTTCATTCCGATGCTGCTCTTCACTCACATCATGTTGCCCCTCACCAGCACTAAAGACCTCGATGTTAAGCACTGACCAATATCTCTCACTCGCTCGTAAGTGGTGTCGCTATTTAAATCAATACTCTCCCCAGAATAAAGTGTCTTCCTTTATTGCCCTAGAGACCGAAGGAAGGTACACAACGGTTACAACTTGGACTCGCATTCTGGAGGACCTGGACTCGACTCCCGGCTCCATCCGTCCTGATTTCTGTTTTCCATGGTTTTCCTAAATCACAGCTAGAGTTGTTCCTTCGCAAAGAACTCCTCTCCTTGTTCTCGTTGCTGTTTCAGAATTGTTTATCAACGTCTCTAATGACCTCGCTGTCGACGAGACATACGACGTCTTAACGAAATTTAACTTTTTTATCATCTCTAATGACCTTGACCTACAGCTTCAAACCAACATGGCAGACAGTGTAGATAACACGTGTAACTTAGCCGCGAGATTGAAAGCACGAGATTGTGATCATTGAGCAAACTAAGACACGGCTTTAGAGTAATTCGGGGAAGTTGGTTCCACTCAAATTTCTTGCCTCCC
This sequence comes from Medauroidea extradentata, assembly GCA_003012365.1. Taxonomy (NCBI): domain Eukaryota; kingdom Metazoa; phylum Arthropoda; class Insecta; order Phasmatodea; family Phasmatidae; genus Medauroidea; species Medauroidea extradentata. Next base: position 32,534 of record PNEQ01043135.1, on the reverse strand, counting down.
TTCTACGCCTTAGTTTAAATTTGACCAATTAATGACATTTTCAATGAAAAACAACTGTCTAGGCTTCCGGGCTGGTTGTTTGGTTGCAAGAGCCGACGTTTCTCCGAACATTGCAATCGTATTCCTACAAGACGAAATTTTTGTTTATTTTGAAATGCTACAACATAAGTTGTTTTTATAAATTGCTTATGGAATCATTTATTTTTCATGAAAATAAAAAATGGACAGCCTCCGTTTTTCTGTTGAAGGGTGAGGATGATAACAGTATCATATTTAGAGCTTTAAGATATCCATCATATATAACTATTACAGAGTCGAGTACTTTCTTGTCTCTTTGACCAAAGGCAATTAATAATTCTGTATTTCGTTGAGTTGTAGCTCTCATTCTATTATTTACTTTATTCAAAAGCATTACCTAATTTTTTGTATCCTCATATATATATATATATATATATATATATACATACATACATACACACACATATACATGTGTGTGTTGATGTGTGTGTGAGTGAGTGTGTGTGAATATATATATATATATATATATATATATATATATATATATATATATATATATATGTGTGTGTGTGTGTGTGTTTTAAGTATGTATGTTCTATGTACTTATGAGATGAGATAACCATTTGACATATTACTGTGAAACTTGACATATTAACGTATGTTTTCATGGAGAATGTTTTTATGCTATCCATTTGACTCTAACTCGCCAACTCGTCACTAGATGTAGCTGTAGTGCATCAGATTTATGACGTTTAACCGATTGCCGTACTCACCGTTTAGAGGTAAAATTAATATAACACTAATAGGACTAAGTATGCCGGTTTAGGCTAGTCCTGTTTAAAACTGGATGGAACAGGCGGGAAACCTGAGTATACGAACAGTAAACTGTTGTGCGGACGAAATATTTGTAACGAAAAATGACTACAGGCTGTAACGTGTAACTAGAGCTTCGCCTGGAGGACGGGGTAACGACGACGATAGTGTAACCAGGTCGGTAGTTGCACAAGACAAGGGCCTCAGCAATTCTCCCCACCGGCACTGAAGTGTAGCAATGTAACACAATGTATCAGGGGAATCAGGATCTGTCTTATTCAAGCATTCCAACCGTCACCAGCTCGCCAGGATTATCCTGGGTCGAGACCCACGACGTGCCGTCCACAGTCGACAGCCGAACACTCTCAACATCAGCCAGGTCTATGGTGTCCGAAGAGTCACCCGTCATACAGTATAACATGAACGTATTAACTAAACAGCCGCGCCCCTCCTATCTAATGTACGTCGTACAACTGTGTTGTATTCCGTATTGTGAACTATGTAGAGTAAAGCCACCGTATTTAGGAAATGTATTTCATATAACCAGTAACCCTCACATAAAGCATTGTCCACTTAACTAGTTTCAGTGCAAATTGCCTTTCCCTTTAACCTAATTCCTGTGTAAAATTTTATTTGTAATACAAGTTAGTAGCTTGTTGGGTAGAACCAATACTAATTTTGATGGCATGCATTTTAAAGCTATTGCTAACGCTTTCAGTTTATAGCCATGAATATAGTAACTTAACTGTCGTCAGTTACAATTTACTTTAATGATTAGTCTTAACCTAAATAATATTCCAATTTCGCGTTTTTCGTCCATGTATTACGTCGTGAGAAGAGTTTCCTGTGTATTACGACCGAGACTGTTTCGGGAATACCTTGAGGAAATTCCTCGCCTTGTAAAATCGCAGTCCAAACTACAGCGATGTTTAAAGTTTTACAACCTGGGCTTCAGGTCTGGCATTGAAGTTTGTGGACCGTATCCGACATGGCAATGCATTCAGTTAATTGTAACACACAAGTGAGTCCTTTAAAATCATCTAATTACGCGTAATAGACTACATACGTACACAGGCTTCGATCATCTACTCTTATCGAGAAGAGCTGTTCAACAGACAATTTAAATCACACATTTCACATTGTGAAATCGGTATCATGTTAAAATTAAAATTCGTGAAGTTTAGAGCTAGGTTATATGACAGAAAATAATCTCGTAAAATATAAGTTTTCTTAAAATCTTACCTCACAAATCTGAGTATTTACTGTGATGTCGGTTAATATTATAAAGTGCCACGGTTAATCAAAAACCCTGTAAACGGAAGATTTCCGTATAGTTAACTAACGTAGGGGCCACGGCGGCCGAATGTGTCAGATCTCTCGCCTTCAACGAAGGTGATCCGGGTTCGATTCTCGGCGGGGTGGGTCCCCGGATTTTCGCATGTGATAATCGTGTCGGATGATGTCGTTTGGTGGGCGGGTTTTCTAGGGAATCTCCCGTTTCCCCCGCCCCTTCATTCCGGCGCCGCTCCACGCTCACCTCATGTCACACCTCACCAGCGCTAAAGACCTCGATGTTGAGCGCTGACCTAAATCTCTCACACACTTAACTACGGTATTTTACCTAAAATTCTCATAAAGAGATTTAAAATTACAATGCTTCCCGTGTTATGCAAATACTAGCCATGTTTTGAGGGTAAACATTTAATACTCAGTTCCTGCTCTTCAGTCCGTGCAAGGTGTTTATTGTTGCCTGTGGTTCCAGGTGCACTGACAAAAGACATTTCCGAACAAGTTTGGACTTCTCAACGCTCCAGTTCAGGGATTCATCGAAACAAGCCTGATTACATAACGAGAGCAGTTATACAAAATCGCGTTGTGACAATCACTTCGGTTGAACGGTTGCCGCGTCACTAACTGTAATCTCCCTTTACAAATATCATCGACCTTCATTTCGAACGGTTTTATTGTTCATGAATGTCGGCGTCCTTCAACGCGTACAGCTGTTGTGATCGGAACGTTTCACACCAAGTCAACTGAACAACTGATCACATTATTGACGGGAAAAACGAAAGCTGCAGTGGTATTTTCAGTTAAAATGTCTTCATGAAGTATCACGTATGAAGTTTATTACTGGCTATGATATCGCATAAGAACGTAGCATGAATTTATGTTAAGGTGTTAGGGATTTACCATAAAAGGAGTTATTATTTATGATTTATTAATGGCAAGAGGAACTCGCTTGCCGAGTTATTTTCCAGTATGTCTACATTCATCACAAATGACTAAGTGAATTGTTCTGAATTTTGTTACTTTGACTGCAAATGTCAAGACGTGTATCTATTTATGATATTTGAATAAATGTTATTTTTTTTAAATTCTGAATGGTAGCAGACATCGAGAAACCGTTGCATAGAACTGTTGAAAATTGTTTGAACTATATAACCTAATTTTTTTTCAATACAAAAGTTTTTATATTTTTGACTAATAATTGTGTTTAAGAACATTTAACTATGTCGGTAATTAACCAAAATTACTTGAGTTTGCGTTTTGAAAAAAAAAAATATTGCTACATAATATAAACAATGCCCAACATTTCCATGTAATGGTTTTGCGATATCTGATCCCTTTCAGGATTAAAAATAAATAAACTCCCAAAAATAGTATGAATAGGAACCATTGGCCTTAAGAAAAACTTTTAAGTATTTTCGGTTATTTGAAAACTAGACCTTTAAATTTTACAAAAGAATAACCTTATCAAGGATGTACAGAATGTTTTTGTGCTTGTACACTTACTTCGAATGTACTTTAATATATCTAAGCCAAGTCTTTATTTTTAATTTTCTAAAAACGTTTTCAATATTTCCCTTACGAAATTTTACCTTTTGTTTGAACATGGAGTATTGGGCAGTGGGCAGGACAATTGCCGTCCTTCCTACTTTCCTTCATGTACGTAGGTCGTCCGGGATAAAAATTTAACCTTTGAAAAATATCACTAGCCGTCACTGCATATAAATCAACATTAACTATAGTTGTCTTACTACTTCTATGGTTGGCAACGAAATTACGCAATATAGTTCCGTGTATAATTTTCCTATTTAAATACAACACTACTGAAACAAAATCAACCGAACGAAATGGGCATAATTGTGTTTCATGTAATTCATTAATTCTTTTTGTCAAACTGTATAGATTCCTACTGACGCACAATTTATCTTAGACGCGCAAACATCAAGTGACGTGTCCAGAGAGGTTATACATTTTCCGGTCGTCAGCCATTACGCACGGAAAGATACGAATTGACTGAAACATAACTATAGCAGGGCTTTTGTCAACTCCACTTTATCCCGAACCGTCTATAACTGTGGCTTGTATACGAAGTTTCACAGTAAAATTATTATTTCTTAAGGTTCTGTAAAATTTTTCTTTCAGTTAATTTCTATAATGCCACAACTTTTTAATACAAACATTCCGGTTTACTAATGAACATACAGAATTCAGTTAATTGCTCGCCAAATTTTAGATCGTAGGCAGCAGTAAAGTACGTAAGTAGTTAATGTATTTTGGGAAGGCATAAATAATGTTCAATTAGCCATGCATGTCTTATTAAGTAGCAGTCCGACACGTATACTTGACATTTATAGAAATATTTGTCAAAGGTATCCTAAATAAATGTAGTCGCGTTCCTTTAAAGAAAAGTAAAATATATATTATGTGTTCGTGATTAGAGTCAGACTTTGAGGAATGATAGAGAAGAAAAAAAAGATGAAAAATTAGCTAGGGAATGGTGGGCCTGAAATGTCCCAGATAAAAGTCAAGTAACGAAAAACTTGTCGAAACGAATTGAGAACCTCCTGTTCGTATCATGTTCGACCGATGTCTTTGCGTGGAGTCTTGTAAAACCACTTATCTACGGATGTAATGTAGCAAACCAACCGGCAAGAATTCTTGTCGCCTATGACGTTACCAGACCGTCGAGACGCGTCGGCAGAGATGTTACAATGCATGAGACAGAATCTGCGACGCTGCTGTGTCTGCATCGATGCTGGAGTCAGCAATATCGAACATCTCATGTATAACTTATTCATATCTTGGTAAGCAATAGAGACGGCAAAAAGAAAAAGACAGGAAGATCCAAATTCACTCCACGCATTTAGTTATAACTTTTGACAGAGACCTTCCTGAACCATCATTCCCTGTCTCATTTTGCTTCCTTCGTTCATCTCAATTATCCCTCAAAGTTTGACTTACCATGACTAGAATATTCTGTAGATAACAGACATCACATTGAGTCGAAAATACTTCTGAGGAAATAGCTCAAAGAGAATAGTGGAAAGCAAACATTACCAGTCGCAACTACCCTCGCATTGTAGTAAAATGAATTTCGCGTAAGGACGAAACAAAACTTAGTATTTTCTGACGCTAACGTAGGTACACGTTAATTACTAACTCTCCTATACCATGCAAACATGACGAGATCCCCAAAGTTCAACAACTCTGAAATTTCGCAGCGAAACTGTTATTTTACACAACTCGGCGAAACTAAAACCACACGAAAACAGAAACTAGTTCTGGTGTCTACATCACCAAAGATTAATATGTTAATGCTCCACGTATTGAAGTTATGAACTTTACATTTTAAATAGGTGCTATACGACCACAAAACAAATATAATGAAATTCTTCAATAGAACTTTCTTACCTACTGTGTCATTTTCGGTCGCATCAGGCAACTGTGGTCGGATACTAATTTGATTTATAACAGTGCACACTGCAATGAGATTTCTGATATTCTGCTCAGAAATTTTAATTCTCACTGCAGTTTGGTAACTGTATTAACTTTTTATGTCTTTCAACTGAAATAATTGCTGCACTGCCGCTGTTAATATAAAATGTCGGTGATATGACGAATTAAAAATTTTAAGTTCTGGTTTCAAACACGACTGCATTGATACTATTTTGCTGTTGTTTTAATAAATAAACTGCAATTTTTTGGGGAATTATGTTTAGTGATATAGCAGTAAAAACATTAACAGAAGGAGTATATGTGAAACATTTTATAGAAGACTAGCAACGAAGTCAGTTTAAAGGAAAGAAAAATGCAGAGAGGCTAGGGGTTTATGTCACAAAAAATGGTGACGGTAGTGAAAGCCATCACAGGACGGGTGAATACCGCAATGGTCATTTAACATAATTTCAGGTAAATATTTTATAGTAACGTTTATCTGCGCTAGCTCAAATGTTTTGTATAATAATAATTTACTAATGTTTTACGTCCAACAACATGATAACAAACTTGTAAGCTTAATCAACTCATTCGTTTTGTCTATGCTGGCACGTCCATTTAGCTTTACAATCTAGCAAATTCAGTTTCTTCGAAGTGTCTCGCTCTCTCGGACTAATGATGTCTAAAATATTTCGGTGGATAGTTCAATAACAGTTAAGAAATTACACCTATAAACGTATTGTAAACATGCGACATTTCATTCATTCATCGCATTTTCAGGAGAGTATTTTTTCTGTGGCAGGTACGATGAATTATTCATGTGACTAGCCGCTACAGAAGTCTACTGTTTTATCTGGAGTAGAGCGGGAAAGAAGGGGTTCTATATCCCCGAAAAATCTGCCCACCAACGGCGTTTTCCAGCACGATTCCCACGTGTGACAACCCGGATTGACTCCGCTGGAAAACGAACCCAGATCGCCTCGGTGGGATTCGAGTGTCCTAACCACTGTACCACCGCGGCCCGGAAAACAATTCGATAAAAATTGATTTCACATCAGCCATGTGACGCCGAATTCACGACCGAGCACGATAAGCGGAGATGTTATCGAACACTTAAAGCCTAGGCTACGATGGACATCAACTTAACACATAGACTACGTCGTTATTGTGATAGTAATTTCGTAACCACAAACACAACCGTCGAGGGCTTCCTACAATGCTTGTAAACTTCGTGGTAAGATGTAGACATTCGGCTGTAGTTGTGAGAAAATTTAAGATGATACAGTTGGCGACATGTGAAAAATAAAGTGGACCTAATGTTTTCATTTTTAAATAATATTGTAGAGTTTTTCAGTTCACCTGCAGATTTTTCCTACATGCATATTTTAGTTTCTTCTGTGGTAATTAGGCCAACATCACTTCAAAAAACTGCAATACTTTCGGTCGTAATTAAATACATTTCCGCGCAATTATATACAACACAAGATCTTTATCCTCTGCTAATTTTAGGCAACATAGTATCGCATTCAGGGCTTTTGATTGGTCAAACCTTTTGCACAGTATTAGTATTAAGCAAAACAGTAACAACGCTTATATCTATGTACTAATGTAACTGCTTACACTAAATTACATGCAGGTTAATTCTTGCGTTTAATACTGCATAAATGCTTGTGTACATTGTTACCTAGGCTTAAACAGAATCACCTTGGTGTTTTAAAGAAAGAATGTACTTTGTGATGAAAAACTTTTAAACGTATCTACATATTTTCAAGGATAGAGTAAAATCGCACAAAAAGCGTCATATAATATTATATGAGCGTAAAACATAATATCACCTCACAGAGCGAGAAGAAATTTTTATGATTACAGAAACTTCGCTACATAAAACGTGACATCTGAAGCACAGCGCAGTATCAGAAAGATTGTAGACTTAATTGCTTTTATTTTATCTTCTTCCTTGAGTTTTTGCAAGACGAAAAATATATTGGTAGCCTACCTGTACGCAAAAAAAAGTCATAAGACAAAGTAAATAAAGCTGAGACGTACAGTGATTACCGTCTAGTAAAATACTGTCAGGGTACGTATTTGCATACGGATGAAATGAGTGATCTAGAACCATGAGTGTCAACATTTTTCAATGATTTTTTTTATATATTTCTGTTCAGATACTACCCTTTAAATTTGCATTGGATGCCAGACAGACAACTTGTATTTTGCAAACATTTAAAAATTATTAATGCTGTAAGCTTCCTTTAATTAGTTTGGCTAGTAACTCTCGGAATTGTTAAACGTAAGCATGTTCGACATTTTGTAAAATTTAGAATGATAGTTAACATTTGGCCATTTGGACCATGGCAGAATCACGATAGCACGACAGACTCAACATGATGGATACAACGCGACAGCGAAAATTTACGTTTTAGTGAACACTATATTTACCAACTCGCAAAAAAATAACTTGGAGAAAATAATATGTAAATAGTTCCTAGCATTAAATTTTAACACTTTATGCGACAGCTATCAGTGTTTACATTATTTTCCGTCCACTTACTTGTATTTTTTCATGTCCACCAACGTGCCGCATACGGTCGTATTAAAATTTTGGGAGAATTAAGTTTTGACATGCTTATAAAACATACGACAATCATGTGTCTAACTAATATAAAACCTGTTACAAAAATACCCTACAATCGCTCCTACATGCATGCACAAAGTTATTATATTTTCCCAATTTGAAGCACTCGTGACGCGAATAATTTCTTTTAAAAAAGTATTAGAAAGTTATATGCGGAATTCACATCGTGGCCGTGAATTTTGTCGCTATGACGTCATTAAATTCTCTATGTTGATTGGCTAAAATGTTATTTTATTCGCGTCATAGCCATCGCGTCGCTTCAGTCGCGCTATTGTGATATATCCTACTTAGTTAACTGGATGTAAAACAACACTGACAAACCACAAATATAGTGAAGATTACTTACCAAGCTGTTCTGTAATGTTTTTTAAGAACTTTCGTATCCCTCCAGGTAGTTAAACGGTTCATTTTCAGGCGTCTTTCTTGTAACTCTTGTCATTTTTTCATTCTATAGCTGTTGCTTAGCTCTCTTTAGACCGCTACTACACTTTAATCTGTCGGTGAGGAAGAAAATCTTAGTCCAATAAATTTAAAAGGATGACAACTAAGCGAAATTCGTCAACTTACGAATACCCAAGAAAGAATCATTTAATATATACGTGCAGTTAATAAGCTGAGGAATTACAATACATAAATATCTTCTTACCGTTTCTCAAAAGCAGCAAATTATGCACCTTGATATTTTACGATTCGTAAGTGTAAATGTAGATGCAAGACTTCGTTAGAATCTTGTGCCCTATCCGATGTAAACGCTTGCCGCCGTACCGGTCCGAAAAATGAGTGAGATTATGAGATAGGAGAGATACAACGACAGAAAGTAAATGCAATGTCTATGTTTCCCATATGCAAAAATCGGGAAGACTCCGACGTGATTCGAACCCGTACCCAATGCGATAATTAAATGCACAGTGTACGCTGGTTCGGTTTGAAAAAAAAAATAGCGTACGGGAAGGGTGCCAGAGCAAAGGATAACACATCCCAGATTTGACAGATTTGTGAACAGGCATCCGCAGTTGTCTGCCGAACTCTGAGAGATGACATGGATGTGATTCCCTGCGATGGAGAAGTGACTGAATTTGAAGGACGTGGAGAGCGGGAGTGACCCAAAAAAACCGCCAGCAACGCCAACTTCAGGTACGTTTCCTTCATGCCGAATCGCCGTGGGGTCGGGGGTGAGTTGTCTGAGAACTAAGCCGCAGTGACCTTCTTCTGTTTCAGATTTGGCCAAGGATCAATAAGAATCTTTCCTCGCATTATCTTAGGATGGATGAAGATTAGAGACCCGAAAATTTCGCGGATTCAACGACCAGCCGGCTAGACTCCATAGTCCTGTATCTACTCTGTCTACAACTACCTGTTTATTCGCTGCTGCTCCAGTGAGTGGCCAGTTGCACATCTGAGAAGGTAGCTCGGGAGTCTGAAAGTGTTTTCATGCAGGTCTGCTATTGGCTCACAGTCCTCAAGGAAGAGTTTCAGTAACGGAGACCAAACCACGACAGAATTTCTGAGGTTTGAAATTCAACGTATCCTCAAAATAATTCGCTAAATTTCCGGATCCCTAACGATGATGATTGATGAAGATGATCGCAGACTTTGCGCACATTCTTAAGTATGATTCCATTCGAGGTTGAGTCACTGTAGCTTGACAACCAACCCTGCTGATGGCTGGTAAAATGTTCGGCAAACCTTCAGTGCACTGTCCTCCATTAAGACTTTAATTGGAAGGGAGGTGCCATGTGTAATCTGGGAGGGGGGAGGTGCTTCAGAGCTACAGACATGCAAATTTCTCGTTGTTATTTGGCTACAGGGTAGGATTCCACTTACCTGTTCTAGCCAGAACACATGCTGTGACGTTATTGGCTCCGGGTCTTCTCATCTTTGTGTGCCTGCACTACAGGTCAGCGTGAATTTTACAATTGACCTTACACCGCTGGTTGGAAGCCGCCTTCAAGAACGCCTCACAAATTGCTGGCCAATAGCAGAAGTCAGATTAGCACACATTATTTTGGAGTCCAGTTTTTTTTTTGTCAGATAATAACGAGAAATTTGCAGGTCTCTGTTTATAATTCATTAAGGGCGTGTACGTGTATGTGTGTCTATGCCGTGTACTTACGAGACCGTTCGCCTCCCCTCCCCCTCCATCCTCCAAGGCGATCTGGGGTAGATTCCTGGCGGGGATCGATTCACAATTTTTCACATGTTAGAAACGCAGCGAGCGTTCCCATTGGCCGGTGGCATTTTCGTTTACCCCGTCCTTTGCATTCCGTCGCTTCACCATCGCAGCACTTCGTCTTATATCAACATTCAGAGTTCGACAGAAACCTATGAGTGCATAGTCAAAAATCTGCCTTCAAGCGTCCCCCTCGCCATCTTTTCAACTATTTATATCATCTAGAGATTACCGAAACATACATATGGAGCAAAACATATTTTGTTTGCAAAGGGGTGTGAGGCCTTGAGACGGAAATGGGAGATCGTCCGCAATATTGGTACATTAAAAACGTTGCTGGTTACCATTGCAACATGTAAAGTATGGCTTGGGTTGCCCACCAATAGCCTCATTTCTCATACAGATAAATGAACAGCTGATTACACTCCGTCATATTGTTAACTAAATAAACAAAGTCCACTTGACCGTAGCATAGGCTGCTTATGATCCCTCTACATTTTTTTTCTAATCTGTGATTTCATCGGATGTAATCTAAAGTATTATTGTGTAGCATAATGAGAGAGAGTGCATCTGACTTCACTCACCCAGCACGATCCACATGACGATGGCGTTGCCGCCCGTGGCTATGACGAGCATGACGGCGAAGGCCGCCGCCCAGGCCAGCTTCTGCCAGAGCGGCAGGTCGAAGGGCCTCTGCGAAGGAAACAGGCACTGCGACAGCATCTCCTTGGCCACCTCCCTGTTGGGCGGGAGCATCTCCTCGCCGTACACGACGGCGTTCAGGAAGTCGAGCAGTTGCGAGCGGTTCAACGTCGTCGCCGACGTCACGTTCCACAGCGGGCCGAACAACTGCAGCAACTGGGCGCTGCAGTTGTACAGCAGGTGCTGAGGGATGTCCTCCTCCATGGCTGCGACCACCTCCTAGCCTAGCAGCCTGCTGTACCTCCTGGGGCCAGAGGGCAACTTAACCTCCTTACTATCTCCTCCTGACACTGCTGCCAAACTTTACACTGCTGCATGGAAATACTTCTATTAAACTGGTGTTCTCATCACTCACTAGCATCTTCCCGAAACATAATTCACAGATTACCCAAGATCTTCCAGCATCGAAACTTCCTCCTTGTACGCGAATGTCCTTCCGATACTTTAATATCCTTCTTACACACGGATGTTCGAATACACGATTTTTTTCGCTACACGAATACCCTCTTGGTACACAAATGTTCTGCTAGTAGGTCACGAATGTCCTCTTGCAACCGATATGTCCTGGTACACGAATGTTTGCACGATTCACGAAAGCCTTCTTGGTACACTAGTTCCCTCCTGGTACACGAATGTCCCGTAACCCGAATGTCCTGCTACACGAATGCCCTATGGCACACAAATGTTGTTAGTACAGGTAAACAAATGTCCTATTACACGAACGTCCCGGCACACGAATGCTTCTTTGTGCACGAATACTCTCCTGGTACACAAATACTCTGTTAGTAGGTAAACGAATGTCCTACTGCACGAATGTTTTGGTACGCGAATTCTTCCTTATACATGAACGCTCTATAAGTATACAGACGTCTTCCTGGCGTACGAACTTACGATACAAGAACTTTATCCTGTCTCACAAACTCTTCTTGGTACGCAAACTATTTCTTGATACACGTATTTCCTCCTGGTGAACGTGAATTGTTATCGCGCGTCCGCAATAAAAGCCGTCGTCCATGATGCTGCACTTTGATAATCATGTCACGACTGTGCTTCCTAATATTAGTACCTAATAGAGCCTTACGAGCTGGGCCCAGTAACGAAATATATGTGACATATCACCGAAACTTTCCTTTTATCAGGTTTGTTAAAGCGAAACTTTAGTTCGTAAGCCTCTTATAGACATTATTGCACACACTTTTCCATTATCCACACACTTCTCAATTATCACTATCTTGTATGGTTTTATCCTGCTACAGTTAGTTATATATCCAAGAAAATCTTCTACTTCAATTGCGCTTGTCACCCTCTAACAAGTACGTCGTCCTGATAGCTGGAGTCTGCTACGCTGTGCGTAAAATTCCATATTTCACGCAATGGAACGATATGCCTACACGTGGTTTCCTGTTTAATTTTTGTTTTATTATTGAAGATGCTTTATGTATGTTCTTATTTAGCTTATTAATAGCCCGACAAATAAATTTTAGAACGTGATCCGCTCACCTTCTTTGCTTTAAAGAGAATTCTATGAAGACCCTACGTGCTATGTATTTCAGTATAACCTCAAATCCAGATAATTTTATATGTTATCGCAAAATACTTCAATTTACTTCAGTTAAGTGAATAATATTGCTAAATATATTTTTAAAGAACGAATGAATTTTTTTTAATTTATGCCAACTGTCCCTAAACGTGTTATTTAAAGTTTCTCTATAACGGTTTTTCAATTAAATTTGCCTATTTATTCTTAGATGCTTAGAAAAATTTGCCAGTAAATTTCATTAAAGTTAAAAGCAAATTGAATGACTTTCATGAACGACTTAAACACATAAATTACTTTAAACTCGATTTAATTCTTACACTCAACTGTCAATCATTTTATGCATTATATTATGTTATTTTCGTCTGATTTGAAAGGATAGAATATTAATTTTCCCCTTAAAATGTAAAGGATAGATTTTTAAAACTATGTATTTAACTATACCATTTTTTAACTTTCCGCATAGTTACCAGTAACAATCATTCCAAGACGCTCTGCATGGCAACGACCAATCATAGTAACCTTTAGCTTTTGGAGTTGTAGAAAACTACACATTGAGTAGATCTCACGGCATTGATAAAAAAGGAGAAATGCACGTGAAGCTAGAAATAGTTCTCGTGTTAAAATGTTGAAAAGTTCGTGCTGCTCCGAACCGACGGCGCAGGGCTCCGCGAACTCAAGTCCTCTCCGGACATACCGACCACGCACGTGGTAGAGGTCGTCTCTCGCGACGTCGCCCCGTCGAGCACAAACCCAGAGGACGCCACCCCGCGCGAGCGTCCCACGTCGCACTGGCCCAACGTCGCGAGGAGCGCGCCCCATTTGACGCCGGCCGGGCCGAGCGCATGTGCGGAGAGGAAGACGCGACTGCGCTGCCTCCCGTGACGGCGATCAGTACTAAGACCCCTGCTACACGAACCGCTTCGACCACCACTTAATCCGAAATAGACCGCATCTGACACCGGTTCAGAGCGGATCAGACGGACCCTCGTAACTGGAACAATGAAAACCAGTACTTACCGTACCCGAATATTGTCGAATTTCCCCTCCTTCGACGAACAACTTAAATTAAAATTTTAATAAGAAGTTGCCAGCGTAACTTTTCTCAAAATGAGAGCAATTAACCCTGAATGTTAAAATAGTGTATATAATCTGGGAATATTAAATTATAATATTGATTTCGACGTATGATGCATGAAATATACTAAAGATAAAACAGCTTACTAAGTAATATACGAGTACCAAGTTTAATAAAATTAAGAGAAAAATTGTCTGCGATGTCTTTCTATCATAAAGACAAAACATAACCGCCGTTTTCAAAAGGACAAACGAGATAGGCAAAAGTCAAATCAGCTTCATTTATAGTATTTTTACTAAGTTTGGTGAAATTCTAAAGAACTGTTCCTTAGATATCTAGCTTGATCGTAAAATGTTAAGATTGCCGTCATACTGAAAATATGAACTGAGCGTAAACTAAATACATAAAAGTCAAGTCAGATTACAAAGTACTATACGTGTACAATGTTTGATGAATTTACGGCCACTGGTTCAAAAAATTTTAAGGGGACGCGCACGCGCACACACACACACATACACACACACACAGACGGACAGGAACCTACTTCTTCATTGGGAAATTAAGCTTAAAAAAATGGCTGTTGGTTTTTACTGGTGAGTTTTGTTGGTGGTTGTTGGAACGAGTTGGTGAGGGTTGTGTATCCTGCAGATTCCAGATGATTCTGCATCATCAGGCCAAGGTTACAAAATTATTGTAATACCATTGAAGTTACAGGATACTACATTTCGGATCGATCAGACCAGTAGAAATATCTCTAATATCTGATGATCTTCAAACGACTGAACAGATTATCTTGAAACGTAACACACTCGATCAAGTTACCTTTCAAACCAAAAGAAAAAAAATCAAAATTGGTCCATCCGTTTTGGAGCTACGATGCCACAGACAGACCCACAAATAGATACACCCTCTTTTTGCGTCGGAGGTTAAAAATTAAATATTAAAATGAAATAACGACGAGATGAAATTATTCGTCTATACAAACAAACGTTCTGAACGAATAACTTTATTCACTATGTTGAAAAGTAAAGTATATTAACGCAATAAAATTGTATTATGAATGTAGTTTTTCTGAAATGTTTCTCTCAATCATTCATGATAGGTAGAGACATGAACTTTTCGCGAAAAGAATTTTGCCCCACTTTGTTCCAGTGCCTTATGTGCACGTCTGCAGTTCTGCTTCACATATATTGGCAGCGTGCCTTTGAACTGTGACGTTTCTCATTTGACTGTACCAATCACAATAAGGTTACTGTAACACCACACGTCTGTGATTTGCGTGTAAAACCCCACGA
>PNEQ01043135.1:0-17464 GCA_003012365.1 Medauroidea extradentata | reverse complement strand
TTCATGTCTCTAATGATAGGTTTTCTGATGTTGGTTTTAGTGATGGGAAATTGTAGCCTACCTCGGGCTACTAAGGTTCACATTGACATTACATCTAGGACTCCTTTATTATATGCTTTCTGGGATCAGGGAGCAGATAAGGAGGTAGTTATAACTCAACGCTAAATGACGAAAACCTTATTTTCGCCGACCGATGACGTCCGAAGTTGGCAAAAAAAACCTTTACTCAGAATTCAACATTAGAACATGAAATCGATTACAATTTTTATTCCGCTCATTTGTAGCTCTGTGTTATCAAATTAAAATATTTTTGTTACTAAATTTAACTTTTTATAGTACTGACTAAAATAAATTATATTATATGTTCATTATATGCGTTATTACAGGTACGCAATTTCAGTGCTCCATTATTTCAATATAGTATTTATTTTTCGATACATAAATTGTCACTATGTTCACTCTCAACTTCGGCCACCTTCGGTAAGGATTCTTTTGTCCTGTTCGAGTCACGAGGGCCAGGAACGCATCAGGCGGTGCCAATAGGCCTTGGCACTTCAACTTAAATCGGGGAAACAAAACCTCGTCGAAGATGCTTGAAGTATGGTTTCTAAACAGCCTACAACTATTGTTATTAACGAATGGTTTAATACTTACTATATTTACGTACATAACATGTAACTTACAAGAGTATACAATTTATTACTGCATAGGTTTTACCTCTTTAATATTTACTTAAATTTAAAGAAAAAGTTACCGCTTTTTAAATCAGACTAAATACATAAAATAATTTCACATGTGATAATAATAGCAATATTTAAAACGAAAGGCAGCATAGTTCCTTGCATCACATACTAACCCTTTACAGGACAGCTATCAATGTTTAGATTTGTCTTGTTCATTCACAAGTACGTCTGCAGCCCGCTAACATTCCGCATGTGAAACACGACTGTAATAAAACATTGGCGAAACTAAGCTTTGATATACTTATAAATTAATACGACATCTACATGCCTAACAAATATAACACTATTTCAAATCAAACCCTCCAATCGCACCAACATTCAAGCACAAAATTATAGGATTTTCCAGATTATTCTTCAGGTGAGGCTCTTGGTATTCATAACAGTATGCTTACCACGGTGGATAGCATGGAGTGAGGCACTACAATGGGATGGTTCTGTATTGGTGGTGGGGCGAGAAAGTCGGAGATCCCCGAGAAAACCCGCCAACCAACAGCATGATTCCGAAAGTGGTAAAATCCGGTGACAGGCCTCACCGGGAGGGGCGTGCTCGGACTATTCGGCCGCCATGGCTCCAGTTACAGGAAAATCAGTCAAATACGTACCTCAAGTACTGAAATAAAACTGTTATTCATTCCCTTCCTCACTGATTATTATGTGTCATAAAATAAATGCTCTTTAGTGTACGTTCTGACAGTGTCCGTCATTGTCTGAAATCCTAACAAACGCCTCATGAGTGCAGTTGCAACTACCAATTCTGCTGTTAGTGCATACAATTTGAAACAAATCACTATTGTGTCCATTCTACACGAGGAACCATGTGCCGTTTAACCTTTTACACAGCTTTCCATTACCGATGTTGTAGCGTATGTGGAGCGTTTTCTGGTTTACGCGAAACTTCTAAGCTGAAACGCAATTTTTTTTAAACTTAAAAGTACACAGTGATAAGAGATAGTGATTTATCACGGGAAAACTTGTCTGTCTGCTTGGTTTCAACGTACGTTCAGCATGTGGGAAGCTTTCTTTATGCTCCCGTCTTTCACCTGTACGTCAAATTGTTACCATTTTGACATAGCCAAATCGACTTATTAGTGCAACAGTGTAATAACTCAAAAAATGCATATGTTTTTAGATTAATAGTTCTTTGTGCAAAGGGAATTGAAATAATTCAGTGTAAGGTGTCAAAGTGTTACATATTTTTAACTCTTACAAAAACACATGTTTGTGTATAACTCTTACATTGCATAACATTGCCTGCGAGTTCAGTATTATAACATTTTGAGGTACAGTATTACTAAATATCTGCACATGCTAGTGCAAGACTAAAACATTTTGAGTTATTGTACTGTTTTGAGATGAATCTCTTGTAATATGCTATAGAGAAATGAAGTAACAATTCAAAATATGATATCGTTATGATGAGAGAACTGGTTATTTTAATCATCTAACGTAAATTATTTTAGGTGGATGTAGTTATTGAGGTTATTATTTTAAGTAACTATTAACCTCCCAAAAGGTGTGGGCCTAATTAAGACTCACCCTTTAAAAGAGTTCATCTAGTGTCTCGAAGGACAAGTAGACAGATTTGAATTTGTGCCAAAGCAAAGCTACTTATATTGCTTATCATTGGTTCTACAAGCAACTTTAAGTATGCAAAGCTGCTGAACAATAATGAACAAAGTGAATAAAAGACTTGCAGACGGATTAGATGTTATAATAAGGGACAGGAAAATCTCGCGAATTCAATGAACCTGAATGTTAGAATCAAGTATCCTATGCGTGCTCAAGCCCTGACCATTTGTCCACTAGTTGCTACTCACTGGAACAGCAGACAATTAACAAATAGACTAAGCTTGAGGCCTATGCATAGTACAATGGATGTAGGTAATTGAATTCGTGAAATTTTCCCGTCCCTAGTTATAATATATGTAGTAACTAAAAACCTTATACGTGTAACTGTGTGAATTAGTAATTACATGCCAGTCATTTTAAATAAATTGTCAATTAACAAGTGTATTACTAAAAATAGCTGTACAAAATAATGTAACAAGTATATATAATTTGCTATTTATTTGAAGCAACACTGTGAAAACTCAAAACACCACAATTTTTTAATGGTGGTGCTATTATGAATACATTTAAATACAACAAGAGTTCATCATTCAGTTCACCACATCATAATGTACGTTAATTGTTCAACCTATGTGTTTGTTCGATTTTCGTAGACATAGACCTTCATACTCACATTTCCAAATCATATATCCCATTTTTTGTATAAGTGTTTTTGAGTAATAAGTTATTGCACTGATAAGGAGCAATAATAATTGTTGGAATTATTTGACACGTGTGATTGGTCTGTAGACAGCTATGACGTGTCGGACAGTTTCCATCCAATCATCTATGCTGCAAAAACTACAGCGTCTTCAGGGGTATGTTGACACTGGAAATTTTAGCGATAAACCACTGTCTCTAACAATATTATTCTATAATTTAAAAAAATTCGACATGCCAATTAGAAACATATATATGAGATTCCTCAAAAAATATTACACCAAAAAAAATTTTTTTTACTGCTGTACCTGGAAAACACCAACCTGATTCGTAAAACAAAAAAATAGAAGCGTTCGTTTGACTTTATGCCACACTTTCTTCGAATAAATTAAAAAAACTCACCAATTGTTCACCATTTAAGTTCAATAGAAAGAAATATTACTACGAAAGTACTGCGCGGACGACTAGAATACTCAATTGTCAATACAATCTTAACTACTCATCAGAATTCGATGAGATTTTTTTGCCGAGTAAATACTTTATTAGCGGACGTTTATTTATATAGCACTATGCGGTAGTAAGCTTTACTTGCGAGTAAAATATTTAAAACTGTTTTTAGAAAAATGTAAAACAGTCATTTTGAAAATTTTAATACGATAATATCTAGGCCTCTATGATATCCGAATTTCAAAATAATAGCGTTATGATTTTAAAATAATTTTAATATCCGAAAATCTCTGCGCGAGAGGTTTACGGATGTTAAAACTATTTTCTAAAGGAATCGCAAGAATTTTTTTTAATTCGGGTTTTCATTGAAGCCTAGATATTATTATATTAAAAATTATAAAAATTACAGTTTTCCATTTTTGTAGATTTTATGGTTTCAAGCCCTTACTATTTTTAAAAAAACCGTTTTTAATTTTTTACTCGCTAGTAAAGTATACTACCTGATAGTGCTTATAAATAAACGTTCGCTGATAAAATATCTGCGGGCAAAATAAATCTTATAGAATTTTTATGAGCAGTTTCGATGTTATTGGCGTTTGAAACAGAAATTACAATCAAAAAATCTCTTTATTTTTTTCGTTGCATTAGATAACTTGGTATGCATTTAATGTCTATGATATACATATCATAGATTACTTAATCTATTTAGGGCCGGTTGCATCAACTTCCAACTAACAGGCGGTTAGCTAACACCGTGTTATCTTATTCTCTTGTTAAATGCCTAGCTGTGTTGTATCAGCCATTTTTATTCTCTTGTTAGCTATCTAAGTGTTAAGAGTTTTGGTGGTGCTTTTATGTATATGTTGGCAATATAGTTACTAGAATTGTAGTATTTTTAGCTCGAAAACTTAAATTATGTTGGCAAGTATGCAATGTTTATATTACTTTTATTCGTATTATTTACAAATTACATGCGAAAAATTAAAGCGTTTACAAATTAGATGTGAAATATAACGTTTTATGACATGTTCTTTCTGTATTAGGCTATATTGAACAAGTCATATAAGTTATTACAACACAAGTACCACATATACTACACTTAAAATTAACAATACCGTCAAAATATGCGACAAAATTATAAAAATTAAGTGTTTGAATTGCGTATGTGCTTATTTATGAGAGACTCTGTTGGGATTCTCTTTATTTCATAATATTGGAGGGCTTAACTTTTAGTTTATAGTCATTTGTAAGACTGTTTCAAATCATTTCACATAATGCGTTTGCTGTCTTCACAATTAAAACCTAACTCAGTGAACACTTTTAAAGCCAGTCAAATTTATGTGGAGTCCTTGAACGAATGACATTTGCAACACATTAGCACTAAATTGTTTAGAAGTAATGCATGCATCACGATTTTATTCTCGACTCGCTGGACAACGAAAGCCACTTGTAGGCCTATGCTATAAAATGAACTTATAAATACCATGTCACACGAGTTACGAAGCATGCTTGGAATTAAAAATTAATTTCTGAAATTATGAAAAAACATAACTGTGAAACATTACGATCTCACCTTCATTACAAATGCTAGCACATAATTATTCTCGAACATTTGCCAGTCAACGAAAATGAAAACCCCAACATTAAATTATTTTGTATTCCCCACACTTTAGAACACAACTACAACATGCTTGTAACAATAACTTTATGAGGATTTCTTATGTTTCTTAAAAATACGAAACTTCACACTTCCTACTTCCTTGTACGTGCACGAGAAGCTACACAACGTGAGGTTACGAAAACGTATCAAAACGTTATTTTAGGCAAGAGACATTATTGTTGCCAGAGTCAAAAGCGTCTAACATCACGATCGCAATCAATACGATTTTAATTTTAAATTATGCAAAACAAATTTGGAAGTGAAGTAACATTGGATACACAAAGCACATATTCGTAATAATAACTTTCGATACTATACACGAATTTTCTTGATTAGAGGCACGTTTTTCGAAGCACATAATCACCTACATATTTGTTTTCTTTCTCTTTAACCCAGTCTAACACTCAGTTATAATTTCATGCTACAGTATCTCCAATTAGTATGACTTCGCACAATTAATTACATTTGTGTTAACGAGTCACAGAATTTTCGCCAATTCCATCGCCTTCTTGTAAATCGTCTCGCTCTCGCCGCTATTCTCCTGTTAAGTATTTATCGACCTCTTCCACGGCAGGTTAGCAAGCCAGAGAATAGACTCTGTATCTAGCGGTAACATGAGTTCATACAATGCATTTATAGCCTAACAGGAGAATAAAATATATTCCAGGTGCTAACCAGTGTTGATACAACTGGTCCTTAGTCGACGTTAATTTGACGCAGTTTTCTTAACTCTTTCTTCTCATTCTATTTGTTGCAAACATAAAGTTGTGCGGCTGTGTATGCTACAGTAATGAAAACTCTAATCGATTTAATTTTAAATAAAAAATATAATTTATGTCGCATATGCGAAAATTAAAGTTAATCATGCACTTTGTTTTAGTATGACCACAAAATAATACCTTGAAAAAATTTTGATAAAATACTAATTTCTTTTTTTTTTTTTTACTTGACGTCCTACGCTTAGGGAAAAAAGGAGAGAGAGGTACTGAGTCATAATCTTCACCAAATGACAGGGAGGACAGAAATAAGATCTCTGCGAAGAGCATCGCATTGTGTGAGATCTCGTTGCCAATGCGATTTCAGTCCCCGGTGTTACAGGGTCCATAGCCGCGTAATGGTTTCGCGTTCTGTTTGCTAGTTACGGTAGAACATCCACGACTGTCTTTTGTTTATTTAAATTTTACTATATTTTTGTTCTCTATTCATTTTTATACATTTCGCCTTGATAGGATGTTGAATATTACGTAGGAGATAGTTTATAAATAATATTAATGGAATAATTTCATTAGCTTTGCTTGTAGGATTAATGAATTTCAACAATCGAACCAACCAAAAACTAACAAACCGAATCCTTTAAAGTAACATTTAATCATTCCACCATATGTATACTTCTTATTATAACCAAATGTTTAAATCAAATAACAAAAATATTTTTAAAAATAAGTATAAAATAAATCAAACTAATCGGTAGCAAAAGTTATAACGAAATCCTTTTAAATATAAGGTGGCTCAATTTTATTATTTTTCATGGGTAAAATATATTAGAGTAAGACTCTGGTGTTTATTGAAAGTCAGTATAGATGTATATATTATCCTACCACGTTGAAACTTATGAAGTAGAATATTTATTTGGTACTTTGGACAGCTTCAGTTGCTGTAACAGAACTAGTGTACAGGGAGTGACGTCGTAAATTCTATCAAGACATAAATATCCAGGAATGAAAGTGAAACATACATAAATCCAAAATGGCGACACTACCTCCGTCTGGATGAACGCATTTTGCACGTTTCAAGACTAGAAGTGTGGACGCGTCAAGGAAGGGACATCCGCCTCTCCCTAGCCTCTAGGCGCTAGTCGATGAACTGGCATGCTGTCTTCTCGCCGACGAAAAGCCTGCATGAGACTTCCAGTACTGAACCTAGTGTTTTACTATTGAAGACAAAGGTGTATTGTACACGACTATGTCTTTTAAAACATTCTGTACCAATATTTACCTACCTAAAAATACCGCGAAAACTATCATTTTCGCCGTTTTCGGCTGCTAGAAGATATGCTTAAATGAGTTGAATGAACCTGAAATGGGTATACATATATGTAACGTTCTTTAAATTCTATACCTAAACAAACTTCACTCATGTACGTTGAGCAGTTTCCAAATAAATGTGGTAACGGCCGAAGTACGTACATCGCTCGGCGATCGGGCAGACGGCCAACTAAACGTTAATTTGAAAATGCAAGCCATCATATCACCTATCCGGCATTACTCGAGCATCATCGATGTAAGCAGGACCTTCTGGAACCAAAGCAACCTTGAATGTTCTCTTACTGGATATATACACCTCTTTCATAGCGAACATTCGGTAGGTTGTTAGCGCAGCGGTTAAAGCGCTCGCCTCCCAGGGAGGTGATCCGGATCCGATTCCCGGCAGGATCGATCTAAACTTTGCGACTTTTGAATCGTGTCGGATGATGTACGAGGGGCGGAGGGTTTTCTTGTAGATGTCCTGTTTCTTTCTCACCTTCATCCGGATGCTGCTCCATACTTACTGTAGCTCATATCCCCCCTCACACTCATTGCAGAACTCGTTTCTATATTCACGTTAATGAAATAAAGCTTAATAATAAATCTATAGCCCAACCCATACAAATTTAGTTAATGAACCTACTTACTGATCACCATGACTCTGAAAAAGTTCTGAAACAGTGTGCGGGTATTTAAAAAAAAAATTAGGCCAAGCAATGTCTCACCGAGAAACAATAGTTCGTCACTATGGTTACTATGGTACTATGTACACAAACACTCTGCAGAAGACACCAGATTGGAACCCTGTAAACTGTGCGCGGTAAGCAGCACAAGTGGGCCAGGTGGTACACTGCTATAAGTGGACACAATTAATTGGTTTGATGCAACATGAACGCTACACCTGGCAGTCACAGATACAGGGATGTGTGGCATTTGTGATACCATATGTTCTTCGTTTTGGTCACCAATTTTAAGGCGTTTCACGGCAATTGCGACCCCAAGTTTGTCATACAAAATTTTCTGTCTCAGTATCGGCCATCTCGCTACAGGATGTTTTAAACGTAATTCATTAACACCATTTATATACAGGATGAGTCTTTATTAGTTGTTAGCCCGGCGGAAATGAATTCCTGAGGTCAAATAAATAGGAAAATAATAATTCAACATTGGGCCTATGTGACGCATGAAGCAGTTATACGCCTTCAAAGGCGAAGGTGGGAAATGTGTAATTGGACAATAATATCGTAGTCATACGCAAAAAAATAATAAGTTACAAAAAAAACATCCCTTCATACTTCAATTAGGGGTTTGACAACCCCTTTGTACTTAGAACGTTATAATCCTTGACTTGAAGTGACCGGTCACAACATGTAGGTGAGCATTATGTAAACATTAGTAAAAAAAGGGTTACCTTGAGAAAAACTGCTAATGTGAACCGTTTTCCCAGATATCACATGTTTAGTTGGAAAGTTGTATTGTTGTGGCCTGAGAGGTAGGCAGCCGGTAACATTTACGGGTATTGCAGTAGGCCTACCTGTATACGGAAAATGCGACATCATTGAGTTCATATTTAACGAGTATACGGTTGAGAAGTTACTGCATTCATTTGCCAGTATTGCTTAGGTTGCTGTTTTATCAATTTTCAATGACTACTACTCGATCAAGATAACTAGTAATGCCGCAAATATGAGAACTAGTTTGCAAACCATTAATCGCCTTGCGTAGCTGTACACTTAATGGTGCACCACATACCTAGCCAAATTTCATTCCCAGAGTTAGCTTACGTGTAGCCATAGTTACAAGCTTGTAATGCCTGATCACAGCATGTTGCGTTAGGAAAAAACCGTGCAAAGCTATTTAGTTTCTGGGCATCGCAGTATTTCATGATGATGGAAGCTTGCAACTTGCAACTGTAGCATTTATTTAATTAACCGAGAAACTAAGAATAAGAAAACTCGACGGAGTGTAGAAAATTTGTACATGGTTAAAAATTACGTCCCTACTCTTGAAACACGTCTAAGTAAAGCAAACCTGCACGAGTTTTCACGGGACAAATATCTGAGAAACAATTATTCAATGAAATAGGTTTGGTTCAAGAAATGCAAAACCAAGGCTATTACGTACGCATGAATACAAATGACATTGTCGCTTGAAAATGACTAAAAATTGTATTAAGGGTGTTGCTTTAATATTTGGTGTAATGAAGGAAATTACATACATTTTAAACTAGAAGTCGTAATAAGAAAAATAAAAAGTAATGCCCTCCTCCAGCCTTCTTGATTTTAGACTTCCATGGTTTCCCAAATATCACTCCAGGCGAATGCTGGGATGGATTCCTTAACAAAGATCATTGCCTTTCTTACCTCTTTATCCTAAACTGTCCAATTGTGTGTTTCTATCTGCAGTGACTGTTGACAATACGTTATGGCCAACTTCAAATATTGCAATAATTGAACATTCTCATTATACTTGGACTGGAATTTAAATGTATGTGGATTACTTATGGCGGTAAAGGAAAGCTTAGTAATGCTGCTTGAAGCATCAACACAGGCTATTCTGTACTCTGTGAATTTCCTCTCACCTGTAACCTGTCTTCTACTAAGGGTCAGGCGCACTTCCCTCCTGTGATGACTAGTTTTATCAGTCGTGTACTATGTCTTTGTGGTTTACACTACATGCAACTAGTCACTATGTGTATGATCGAGTGTAGTAGTCGATGTGCATCTCGCATACTGTAAAACGTTGTTTAATGCATCCGCAGCGCGTCTTCGACATGTTGAAAAGTTTCCTGCCGACGTACGTTCATTCACGTCAGTTCATCAGCGTTTGCGTGAAACAGGAGCTGTACACGCAAGTTGTCGCATTGTTGGCAGATCTCGATTGAACATCGAGCACGATGTACTGGACTATGTTATTGGAAACGCATGTACCGTCACCTGAGGAATTCATAATGTGCTCAATAAATCCGAAGTCACATTTTATGGCGAGACAGATTGAATGCATTTCACTACCAACCGTTGCAGGTACTTCCTTCTGATCGGCCTACTTGTTTGTAGTTTTGTGAGAGGTAAATGGAACCGGGTTTACATTCAATTTACGCGCATTAAGAGTGACCAGATGACCTACAAGTCTGCCAAAATCTTGAAGGATAAACAGGACTGCAAATCACTATTACTAAGAGTCAACGCCTTTCCACTATGACACTCACAAATATATATTATTTTAATAATACAGTATGCATAAATAATGAACATTTCCAACTGACTGCAGATTTCGTGCGATACAATAGTAATTATTCTCTGTTGCTGCTAGCCGGAGATATTTTGACATTTTGCGCACTAAACACACAGCAGTAGGGTCGTACCCAGAGTGGGGGAGGGGGTTGCAAAGGGTCCAGACCCCACTATACTTTATTGAAACTACTTAAATAGCACAATTTTGAACCTTGGAAATCCAAATTTTTCCTGGAGAGGACCCATCCACTTGTTTTCCTTCATCAACTGCATTCACTAGGTCCTCCAGTAGACCTGCCAATTGAGTCTCAAACGAGCATTCCATCCTGAAATCATGTAGGTATTCCCTCGGCCAGTTCCTTTCATTCATTACTTCTACCTCGACCTGTGTTACCAATCTTTCCATCACCTTCCCAGTATTTGGCACGATACCTCTAGCCTGTAGCTGCTTGGATGTGTTCTGTCCCCCCTCCCCCCATACCTTGAAAACTGGTACCACCAACTCCTCCTTCCTTTCTTGTGGTAGTTTGCCTAACTCCAAGGACCTTCTAAACTTCTAAACAGTACCTTGAGATATTTACTCAGCTCCTTTCCCTTCTTTAATGCCCAATTTCCAATTGCATCTGGTCCCATCGCTTTATTACTTAATAAATATCTGATAATCCTCACTGTGTCCTTCTCCTGTATTTTAAATTAATTTATTGTCCCTAGTATCCTTCCTTCGCCTCTCGTAATGTGGCTCAAAGACATCCAGGCATTGTCTTTGTAGCATATCAGCCTTCTCCTTATCTGACGACGCACCCAGAAAACCCCTACCATTTAGCTTTACAATTCCGCCCTCTCCTTCTCCCTCTCTCTGCAGCTCTTATCTCTCCTAAGATTCAAAATATTCTCCAAGTACTCATTATTTGCTTGCTTTTTTTCCTTTTCCTGCTTTAACCTGTGACCACCTCTCGCACCCCTACACTTTTTTTCATCTCTTCAGATACCATTGCGACTGTTTCTTCGTTAATCTGAAACAAAAAAGAAAAGCGAGAGAAACAGACATTGCATATGATCGAAGTAATCTTCCACTAAGTAAAAAGCATGTCCAACAAGAAACTACTTTAATTTATTTTTGGAGGGCTTAGGATTAGAGAAAAACATTTCTGGTACCCCGTATATTTATTTGGCAATTTGTTAAAAATGTGACTACCGGAGTAGTGCGGACTTTTTGTATCAATTTTAAATTTACAGAGAGTATGTGAATACTTTATTATTATTATTATTATTTTAATTTCATGTTTGTAACAAAATTCGTATTTTCTGAAAACTAATATTGTTCTTAAGAGTAGTGAATACTTGTGTTCGCATAAAGATGACAAGCTCTTAGTGCTTTTAAAAAGGGGTCAACAGGTGTCTGCTGTTTTTTACCGTTCATTGTTTTAACCGCTATTTTTTGCATATAAAACACTATTTTACTGTCAGTTGAATTTCCCCAAAAGATGATACCGTACTTCATGATGGAATGAAAACATGTAAAATAAACCATTTTTATTGCGTTCTTGTTTGAGATTTCAAGAATCTTACATAAAGCAAAACAAGCAGAGCTGGGTTCTGGTAAATATATTCAATTTGTGATTTCCAATTTAGAAAAGTATCCACTTGTAGGCCATGTTTTAATTGTTTCATTGAATTTTTCTGCATTACTGGTAGTATATATGTCGATACGTTTACTGTTCTTTGGTTAAAAAAATAATAATGTGTTTTGCCTAGATTAAGGTTTAATTTATTGACAGAAAATCATGAATTTAGTTATGTAAATTTTGTACTTGCTATATGTTCTTCTCAACAAGGTTCTTCTACTGAACCGGCACAATGCTTGTGTCGTCAGCAAATAAAATGGGTGTAGTGAATTCAAGGAACACAGTAATTCATTTATGAACACTAGGAATAATAGTGGGCCTAAAATTAAACATTTTAACGGCTAATAATGAAATCAAATATGGGTTGTCTCCAAAAACGTAGTGCTATTACTAATTTAAAAAGCATTAATTCTTCATAATTATTCAGATAACCTCATGTACAAAGGAGTTAAGGCATTTTGTTTTAGAAATCGGACTTACAGTTATTTGTTTTATGAAGCATCCCAAGTTGTGTACATAATGATTTTGGGTATTAAGTTGGTTGTGAAATGAGATTTTCTATTCTATTGTGTTGGTAGACCAACTTAAGTTTTTCAACAACATATAAAGTGCCAAGTCGAGAAACGATGAAGCAGTAAGCAAGTGATTCTGTTTCAGTACTCTAGTTCTTCAAATTGTGTGAAAGTCTCATCGATGTGCTCCGATAAACATGTTTAATACCAGTACAAGAGCTGCAAGGATTTTAGAGCTAGCTGTGCGGAGATCTGACAGTTCAAAAGTTTTACCCGAAACACCACTACAGGATGAGTTAAATTATTTATTTTTAAATGAAGCTAACCAAGACTGCGCAGAATATGGTGTTGAAGGCAAACATTTAGATATTGAACCACAAAGCATCTTACACGGGCCTCGTGCAACCCGTGTAGAGTAAATTGCATGTTTCGAGGTTAATGATTGTATGTTTCGAGATTAATGATGAAAACGTACATTATCTTTAACTTCATACTTCTAGTTCAAAAACCCTCAATTCTTGTAGGTTTAGCACTCCAGCTGCAAAACCGGAAACAGTTATAAATAAATAAAATGTTTTTACCATTATCGAATGTCAAAATCAGTCAAATGCAACTGATTTCGAACTTTCTTCTGTCTGTAACGCCCGCGATTCTAGTGAGTTCAGTATTTCAGCAGTAGTACCGGAAAAGGTAATAATTTATGAAGTATGACTACCATTTTTGAATGTCAAAAACAGTCACACGCTAATGAGTTGACTAATTAAAACGATTCAGCTCTGCTAACCAAGGAAAAATATCCACGAAAGCGTAAGGCAAAATTACTTACACCTAACGATCGTAAAAAGCATAAAATTTATGATAATAATAATAGTAATAATAAAGCAAAACACAATGTCTGACCCCCACGTACGGAAACATGTCGGGAAAATGCATAAAAAAATTAAGGAAAACCAAAGACTCTCTGTCAGTAATCAATTTTGGAGCATGGATGCTAATGAACATCGCATGTTTAGCTTATGTAATACACAGAAACAACCTTTCAAGCCACGAAGAGGTTTAGGTGGTCACAAACACACTCATTCGTTTTACTACTCTCTGTGTCATAAGAATGGCTAAAAACATTATGTCCGTACAGCCTTTATATTGACTACTCTTGGCATTATAAAAAATATAATGACACTGAACTCGTCAGTGCACTCTCTTCACCAGATTCCATCACACCGCCTAAATATGCGAGGCTGCAAAACACTTATTCGGATAAATAGAGATACATACGCGAGCAGGCACCTAACTACAGATACCTGCCTACTGATATAACTTGACAAGCACTATGACTATTAACTGGAAATATCCTACTTTCACCAAGAAAATAAATAAAATAAAACCAGGGCCTTATTTAAACAAAATGGAACAATTGTGGCTAGAAGAGGCCGATATGGTTTGACCTACATTAGTTTTGAGAGCGATTCTATTGAAATTCTTAGTTCTAAGACTCTAACATGTGGGTTTCCAACAGTTGAAAGACGCATCAAGTACGTGCTATTTCGCAGGAGAAAAAAGAAGACATTGTAAAGAAACTGCTTCATTTTATGTCTAAGAATATACATAAATTTTGGAGATATAGATTGCAGATGTGCCAGACCTAGAACATAGCTATGAGATGTAAAGTCCAAAAATGGATGAGTTAAGATGGAATGGATGTAAATTGAGGATATTGGGTAAAAATGTAGTTACACGTAAAATCTTGTTTTTTAATCATGACATATATACACATGTACGTATTGTACTTAAACTCTAAAACATGTTTTGTTATGAAAATTTAATATTTTGTGTAAGTTCAAATGCTTAAAAAACTATTACTTGCAAGTTGGATTAGTTACGATGACATGAATGCAGTGACGAACGCCCCCTTAATACCCGGTTTTTTGTATTTATGCTAAAATTTGTACAGGAAAAACATTAAATGTACACAAATAAATATTTGTATACAGTACAGACATGTACATGTCTTTATATACAGGATGTTTCTTAAATAGGGGGACAAACTCCGCATACGTGTTCCTCACGAAAAACTATGACGAAAACATATTTTGCACTTTTCACCTAAACGCAATATTAAGGGAGTAATGGGCCTCTGAACATCGAATTTTAAAACAGTATTTTCACAAAATATCATAAAATAATTGACATAAAACTACAATATTTTCAGCACTGCTTAATGCTATTGGGATCTGCAAATCAACAGCGAATGCTGGTTAATACCTTCCGCCCTTATGGAAATAGCAGGGGTGGCTACCCTCTAATTGCATATAACTTTTTTACCGTCCGGATTTTCGAACATCTGAAGATGGTTTATTGAGTAATGTTACCTGTCCAACAAAAAAGGTCCTCTTGTAGCAATAGTCTAGGACTCGTAGTTTTCTTTCAAATCACAAATGAAGCTACAGCGATAGAGTTCCCTAAACAATGGTATCGAGTTAGAAACATGTAGGTAACGTTGAATGTGCACCATCAACAATTCAAGGTACACAACAAAATAAACAAATGAACTCACTATTGCCTATGCTGTATGCTGTGTATCTTAGGTGCAAAACACACGACTTTGGAGCATTCTTAAATGACGATATGCAAAAAAGGTGGGTTTGGATGGAAACCCATCACACGAAAAAGGATAGGTAGAAACTTCACTGAAACCTTTAAAACGCTAATATCCGAATGTTGTATTTTATTCCACAAAATGAATTTTATAGTATAAGTTTACCAAAAAGCCATCTTGTTTTTTTTGTACATGACACTTTATTCGAGAAAGAAAAATTAATGTGTTTTTTGTTTAAAAAAAGTTTTGATTCTGCGTTTATTTACGTTTCGAAATCCATAGACAAGAACAGAAAACCCAAAGATAATGAGACAAAAACTCATAGATTAGTAGCTGAATCTTGGCCACCGCCTTGTTGATACATACGATTCTGCAAATGTTAAGCACTTAATTTCGCTTAACTAAACCCAGTTAGTTAACTGAATTATTTGCATGGTGAAACAAAAAGTTCTTAAACGCAGTTAAACATGAAGTTAAAATTTTAACTTCGCTTAGTTAAACCGAGTTAAATGAAATAGTGCTGAAACCGGCCCTTTGAACTGTCTCAACTGCCTTCGAAGTAATCTGAAGGTATTCATATGGGAAGCAAAAAACCGAATGTGTTAGACAAATGTTTCTCCTTCAAAATTGTATTGACTGGAGCTCTATTCACTCAATTCTAACCACGGTCTGAGAGGTAGAGGTCTTGACTCTGCGTATGCTCTCCAGCAAGAGAAAATGACCCCTTCATGTCGCCGAGCGCTAGTAGTAATTTGGTGGAAGATTTGTCTTGTTTACATCTCGCGTTTTAACATTTTTGCAGTTATTTACATAAAATAATGTTAATAAGGTAAGCTGATATAGTATATACATGTTCCATGTCCATAAATACATTGACATGTGTGGAACTGTTTATAAAAGTAGTTTGAAGAAATATATTGTGTATTATTGTTTTAGTGAACATATTCGAGCAATAACTATATTTCGTGCCCTACAAAACTTTAGAATCGTTTCAATGTGCATCTACATGTAAAAGATTGAAAAATTACATTTTATTGTTGAAAAAAAATTTGTTCCAATACAAAATTATATTCCCATTTTTTTCTTCGTTATAATACTCGCGATTCCGGTAATAACAACTTCACATTTAAAGCTAAGCCAAATACAAAAACAAGACAAATCTTTCACCAAATTACTACTAGCGCTCGGCGACAAGAAGGGAGTCACATTTTATTCCTCAGTGTCAAGACCTCTACCTTCATAGACCGTGATTCTAACACAGGGTCCCGATTCTTGAGTTGTGAAATAATTACATTGCGAGATTCCTAAACATTTCGTAATGGAATTCGTTTTGCGATTCGTGAGTGAAAATAATTTAGTAGTAAAATAATTATATTCGGAACAATTTGACTTGCTCTTTGGGTGGTGAGATGTGATTCTAACATCTTTGGATTCCGCAACGCTTCGAAACCGACAGCCATGACAATTTTGCTGTATATTTGCGATAAACTAACGAAATAAAGCATTGAAGTACAGTAACGATTCCACACGCATATTAAACTTGTGTTAATACATTGCTGGTTAATTTAAACCTACAAGAGTCCAGTAAAACACGAACTTTCTATCACTACCTGTGAATTTAATACTTAAGCTACACTTAAAATTTTAAACGTTTTAAAACTCTGTTTGTTATAGAAACAACTGCAAAGATGATATATTTAGTTCTGAGGGAATTTAAAGAGTTGGGAAATAATGTAATGCATACCCAATGCATATTTTGGGACCGAAATATTTGCTTGAATTGGGGGACAAGAAGTTTGTAAAGGTTTTTAGACTGAATAAAAGTTGTGTTGCGCGTATAATGACTCATTGGAATGAGTTAAGGGAAACGCCTATAAGAAAATATTCTCTTCCTATCGATTTAAAGCAATACACATTTAACTTAAACTTATGACCAAAAATAATTTCTTAAATAAAATTAATGTTGTGCAGAACGCCACTTGGATGAAATATTCTTAAATCCTCTCGGAAACACCATGCTTATTAACATAAGGTTGTATAAAAAAAAAAAAACTAAAGATTTTCAGAAAAATGAAAAATGTGCTGTAGCTGCCTGACATTTATTACTATATTACATTTTTCAGCGCAAAAATGTTTAAGCTTTATCATTAGTTTGTTGTTACTCTAATACTGTGGCAACTCACATGGCACATCTTTAAATAATTATTATCATTTATCAATTTTAAATAAATAATTTTTAAGCGAAACTGCTGATACGCTTTTTGTTACTACGTATTTTTTTATCTCTGATTTCTACTAGGCAGATAAGAAAATCGCGAATCTAAAAAAAAAAAAAAAAAAAAAAAAAAAAAAAATC
>PNEQ01043134.1:13280-36228 GCA_003012365.1 Medauroidea extradentata | reverse complement strand
CTTTCTTATAGCTAGTGCTCACGAAACTCCCCGGGATTCTATTAGGCCTATGTTGACGCCGGTTACACCAATAAATTATACTCTTAGGTTTCCTTAAGTCTTAAGTCCTTACGTTATGTTTAAGCCAGAAGAACTACAAAGTCGTACAGCAAGAAATTTGGAAAAATAAACAGGGTGGGTAGGCCAAGTACCTTACAACATCCTTACAAAATTTAAAATTATTATATTACTGAAATTATAATAAAAGTGAAAACTGAAATAATAATTAATTAAAATGAATAAGTGCTTGACTTGGAATTGTATTTAACCCATTATTTTAAATAAAAAATCTGTTTTAAGAATTATAATTTCTGGAACTAATATGTTAAATAAGTATGAAGTCAGAATGTCTGTTCAACAAAAATTTTACGGGGGAAGGTGCGTGGCCGTTTTTAATTTACAGTATTTTCCCCACTATATACATTCCTGAAGGCGTATCAATATTTTTGACATTTCATGCTCTGAATGTTGGTCTACTGCACCTTTTTACATTGTTAGATACTAAATTGCTTCCATACCTTCTAAAATTTCTTATCAGATAATAAAAAACTGAATATTTCTTCCAACAAATGTCGTATAATATGTAAATCATATATTTTCTAATCAGGAATGCTTGTAACGGGAGAAAATTTGTAAATTAAATATGGTCGTGCACAAGTCTCCTTAAATGATAGCTCTAGATGTGGATATGCTTCCTGAAAGTATTGCAAGCCTGATTCAAAGCTGTAATTCTGAGATACATTAAATTTAATGCCTCTGAACTGGAGGATAGTGGTGGTCTGAAACCTGAACCAGTTTTTAAAATACTGTATATAATTATACGTACATGTATTACTATTACATTAAAATTTTGAAAACTGAATGAAACATAGCACTACCTACCCAATTACAAAACCTGAACTCTAGGCTAGCTATTATTTAAAGTGAAGTTAAAGTCCAGAAAATTAAAGTGTGGAAATAGGAAATATCACTGTAGTATTCAAAACAATGAAGAATAATTACATAATATAAAACAATTATTAAAATATAATGTTTCTGTAATGAAATGCAGTACACAGTACACAACATAAAAAAAACAGATATTTGTCCATAAAAAAAGTTTTAAAAATTGTTGTTGGTACCAGTGTAATACAGTAAAACGTTCTTAAGAAGTTTTCCATTTAAGAAACTTCCTGCTGAATTAGTTAAATACAGTAGAACCCTGTTATAATGTTTCTCAAGGGACCGAAAATTATTTTACATTATAGATGGGAAAACATAACAGGGTAATTTCTTATTACAAATCAGTTTTAGGGACCAAATGAAGGTAGCATTATTGTAAGTGGGAACACTATAAGAGGGTTCTACTGTAATTTTACACCTTGTCTAACAGCACTTAGTTAATTTAACCTTTTTAGTTTTCCTGGATAACAAGCATTATTTCTTTCTGTCCCACTACCAGCATCTTAACAACAGTTTTACTGTATGTATGAAAAGGTTTTTAAAAAGCACGGTGTTAGCTAAGCAGGGTTAGCAGTTCCCTTAAAATACTGCTTTTTTTGCATTTTACTTTTATTGATTTGCCTCTTGCAAATGATACAATAAATTTATTAATTTTACTGTTTTGCATGCTGCATTGAACAATTGCGTGTGTTATTGTGAGAGTTAGCATGATACATTATGTGTGTATTGCAGACAATGACGGACGTTGTGGGCAACCCTGAGGAAGAGAGGAGAGCAGAGTTCTTCTATCAACCATGGGCTCAGGAAGCTGTTTGCCGCTACTTCTACACCAAAGTACAGCAGAAACGCGCAGAATTGGAACAAGCTCTAGGCATACGTAATGCCTAGATATTCGTCATTTTAGGTGTTTGATGTTTTGTACGTAATACCTGTGTGACTGTGCTACTTTGTCAGGATGTTTACGTAGATAAGTTAGATGGAATAGCATACATTTTTAAATGTTGAATTGACTTTTATTTGTCTCGTGTTCTTCCAGAGATCATGTATGTGTAATGCAAGAGATTTTAAGACATTGAAAAGAATGAAACTGAATATTCTCATCTGGGTGATGATGCTGTGTAATATAATTTCAACAAAGTAAGTTTGAATTTTTAGGTTTCCTTAATTTTTATGCCATTTTGTATAAATTATTTTAGGGTGTAACCTAATATTCGGTGATCAAGTTCGAAGAGTATGTGTAATAATGTGAGGTGTAAATTGTGATACAGAGCCAAAGGTTCTAATTTATGCTCTTTTTGTGAATATTATTTCGTAATCCTAAACAGAAGCATCGTCAATCCGTCACATGGATGTTTTGATAAATAATTTTACTGAGTAGTCTAATTTTTTCAAAGCAGAAAACATATGATTTTGGCTAATTATCAAGTTTGATTAAATAGTCATTTTATATAATCAACCAAAATCATGTGTGTGTATGTGTAGGTATATGTATATACATACAGGTACATACACATACATACACAGTCAACTCCCAATTTAACGACCCTTCACGGTTCCCGAGAATAGGGTCGTTATTTCGGAGAGGTCGTTATTAGAATTTTGACAAATTTTCGGCGATCCCGACGTCTTAAATGTCAACATTTACCGTTTTTATCATTGAATCGCCGTTCACTCGTCGTTGGCACCAGAATTACGAATTTTTATAAAATGGTACACATTTATTTTTATAAGCAAACGCGTCATTTTTAAAAGTATGCCATCGAAGTGAATCTACTGCCTTTGTTTACTTCAATATAAATCATAAATGTTGCCGGCTATATAGATTCTTGCCCCCGCAACGTCCATTATGGAATGTTATTTTCACAAATGCCGCAATTAATTTTATTGAAATAGTAATATTTTTGTGTAGAGTGAAGTATTATGAATAAATTTCTTCACTGGAAGTGGATATATGACCTTTCTTTGGCTCAAAATTAAGCAAAAATGTCGCCGGCTATATAGATTCTTGCGCCCGCAACGACCGGTTTTGGAAGTTGTTTGTAAGAATACCGCAACAAAATTTGTTGAAATATTAATATTCTTTTAATAGAATGACATATTTTGAATAAATGAAACTCTAAATGTGCATATACTACCTTTCTGTAACTCAACATCAAACATGAATTCATAATAATGAAACATGAATATCATCGGCAACGTAAATAAAGTGTCGGCAATGTCTGCGTTTAGAAACTATTTACAAGGTACTATCGCAATGTCGTTGATTGAAATATTTATTTAAATAGATTCATACATTCTGAATGAATGTATGTCATGGTTGACATCTAATACTTTTCTTCGACATATTAGGCACAAACTTTGCCAGCAACTGTAATTCACGTTTTGATAAAGCTGTTTGCTTCGGGACCTTGTCTTGGCAGGGAGCGACCACACTCAAGTGTACGATAATTTGCGTCCGCAAAGACCTATCTGGAAACTGCTTAGTTCAAAAACAATATGTGTCTAACGTATGTGACTTGTGCCAGTTTTGACCACTACCTAGTCACAGCTCCTTTAGCTCGCTTGCTCAGCAAATGGGACATATGATGACACTATTCACTTTGTTTTGTAGTTCTTTCACTTCTCTTGCTGCGCCAGCCGTGTGAAAATAATCTGCTCGCATAATGATTCTACTCTGTGTACGAGTTATTTACACACTTCACGAATGTGCATGGAGAGGGATTTGATACTCGGTTTCAATTTGTTCACCAACAGTAAACAATAACAAACATCAAGACGTTGATCATTTTTAATAAACTTGGATAACACATTCACAGAACAACTTTAAACCTACACAATGCGTTTCACCGACTTATACTAGTGTATCCACAGCTGTTATTTACAGTCGAGCCGATTACGTAAGTGTGAGTGTGTGCGGGCACGAACGCACGTGTGAGCTAGTGACTCACACCAGACGCTATGTTGTCAAGTGTCGTACTGCCCTATGCCACACTGACGCTTACCTGAGACGTGCACCCGACGTTTGGTAATGTCAGTTATGGACTGACCTGCTTTCATTTGTTAAAAGAAGAAAACGTAATAAAGCTTAAATAAACACAATGTATAATCCCCGGGGCCGTATAATCGAGAGTTAACTGTGTGTGTGCACATAAATATACATATATATATATATATATATATATATATATATATATATATATATATATATATATATATATATTTATAAATTTTTTTTTCTTTGAAAAAATTAGGCTACATAGTAAAAGTCCTTTTCGGAAATTCTATGGGACAGTTTTATATGGTGTCTGCATCCATTGAGGATTTAAAAAAGTAATATTTAAAGATAAGTGGCATTAGGAGCCAGTGAATTTAAGACATTTGGATTAATTGAATATTCGTTATAAATTAAGTTGTAAATTGCATTATTTAGTTTAATGTAAAGTTGTTGCTTAGAGAGAAATGTTTGCTGAAGAATTCTCATTATAGCTTGTCCAGTAAAGACATGTATTTTTCCTTAAGTCAGAACTTTCAGAACAGTAGTAGTAACCATATCAGTGTTTATTTTGTTGCGTAACCACCTAATGATTTGTCTCAGTCATGAAATAAGCACAGCTAGTAGTAATATTATATGGGGAGTGAATACAATGGCAGGGAATTATTAAAACGGACTTCTTATCTGCGAAGTTTTGAAAACTGAAAATAGAGTTGTAAACTTTTGCAATGTCCGTAATTGTTTTTTGTGTACAATGGGTGGCAAAATACAAGACTTTCATAACAGAGTCATAGAACAACATGTTTGAAATTTAAAATTCAGTGATATTGACAGACTGTAATAATGTTAGTGTTTTTCTTAAAATAAACTAGAGCCACAAATGGAAATACAGTAAACCCTCGTTTTACCGGACTATTTGGGGGGAGGTGTGGTCCGGTAAATCAGATGTCCGGTAAATCGCGAAGTACTAAAATCGGCACACGAAAATAGACAAGCCGATAGATTTATAGCAGTGTGATAAGCATAGTAACTCAAGGTGTTTGTTGTGGTCAAATTGCTGGAAGTGGGCGAGGGGGAATGTTTGTGCTGACTGGCGGGAGTAGAAAGATAAGCACGTGCCTTTTTCTGCTCATTGAGATAACCATGGGCGGGGGAAGAGTAGAAGGGGAGGGACAGGAGGCATCTTGCTATCAGCTTGGTTTCATGTAACGTTGCGTGGTAACATGTGACACGTGAACTTGAGCTACTGCTTTGTTTTTCACAGTAAAGTGTTTATTTACGAAATATATGGCAAATAAAAAATGTCCATCTAAACTACCGCTGTTTCCATCGCGACGCAGTATCGTATACCGTGTCAGTGAGATAATAATCTAGCCGCTGTCCTCAAGAATTTCTGAAGGGCAAGGGACGGAAATGCTGAGCGTGAGAAAGGCATGTGTTGCGCTTATTTGTATGCAGCAGATTCAATCTCTCTACACCTCACACATTTACACAACACGAGCGTTGTTGAACATACATTGCCTCGTCGTGTGAAGATGCGGTAGCAAGTTTCACATGTTTCCTGGGTCCAACAGTGCCATTTTTTTTGTTCAACATCATATTTCAACACATAACTACTTAACTAGTTTTTGCTTTACAAATGTCCAACTCGGTTTGTTTCTCGACACCGTAATCATCACACAACTTTGCTACAGAAACACCGGCCTTCTAACTTTTATATTAGTTCAAATTTTGTCTTGCTGTCAAAGTTACTCTATTTATTTTCTGTCCTGTTGCAGACACTATTTCATTTTAAAAACGCATAATTTTTATCGCGTACATCAAATGCGTTAAAAACTCACATAGACACGACAGTCGTTCTTGTCCGGACATGTCAAAACACTGATGAGAGATTGACTAGCTCTGCTTACCGTCTTACGCGGCTATCTGTGCGCGTGCCTGATGTCGCTCACCAAAGCACAATAACCAGGTAGGTCTTGTGCTGCACATGACAAGTAGAGGCGACGGTGGAATAATTTTGTATCGCCAGATTTTGTCCGTTAAATACGAAGTCCGCTGAATGGAGGTCCGATAAAACGAGGGTTTACTGTACTTACAAGTCTTCTGTTCTTACAATGGTTACTGCAGAGAAGAAGTTGTAACACTTTCAGGAAACTGACATAAATATCTTGCTCATAGTTTTTAATCCAACAGATTTTACCAACGATATATTTTTAGTCTTTTGTCTGACATAGGAGCTCTAAAATGTCATATTTTTGTACAGACCTGCACCCAGTCACCGTTAACATTGCTGTAATATATTACCACGTACTACCGCACAATCGTCACACCAATAATTGCAGTACCCTTCTATACTCACTCAAGCAGGTGAAATAGACTATGAATGGGTGACCAACTGGCCATATGTGTGCTCCGATGTTCTTGCCACCTCCTCCCTCCCTTCCCCTCTCAGAGCATGCCTATAGTGAATGGTAGGAAGAACTGTTGCTGCTGTGTTGGTGCATTCGTGGGATGACTTTGTGTTGCACTACTCTGCACCCTTTACAATATCAGTGCGCTGCGACACACGTGTTTTAATGACAGCAATGCCGGCATATGAACGGAAACATATGCTGGTGCCAGGTGAGTGTCATGCCCTACTGGTTCGCAGCATCTGTACCGTGTGTTTGTTTTATTATTGCTGCATTATGTTAATGTGTAATTTCATTTGTATCACAATTTTTATTCTATACATACTATATTGGGACTGTTTTTACATAAAAGGAACCATGCAGCCTTTCCTTTAAATGGAATAAACAGCTTGCAAAATTAAGTTGATTGTGTTGTGGTTGGCTCAGTGCATAGCAGAAAAGAGCATAGGGCTCATGGTGATTGGTTCTGTTTATACTGTATAAGTAAAATTTGAAGGTTTGGTATGTACTTGGTGTACATAACTCAAAAAATATTACAAAATGTCACTTGGTTCATGTTACCTATATAAAAGCAGTCCATTTATTGTTGCCTTGTTCCCAAAAAGTTTTTTATTCCAACATGATGCAAAGTTTTACTGAGCTGATTGTACCCATGAAAGAAGACTAAAACGTTACCATATACACATCATACAGAGAATGCCACAGGCGGTAAATGGTCGTTGGGCTGCTAATGGACGACTTGAGGTACCCGCCCTCTGGCGTCACTGCGTCACGTGACAAAGAGGGGAAGGGATGAACTGTGGGAAACAGAAGCACACCAGCCGCGCCTTTTACTGTGCCGTAAGGGAAACAGTGGGTCAGGCATGTGTTTATAGTCGGTAAAGCAAAATGGTTCAGTATGCAAAAGTTCTTGTTTTGCAGAAGTAATAATATTTCACGCATTTTCACATGATCCTACGAATTTTAAGCCATGGAAAGCGAAGGTTAGGCGGGACAATTATCTTCCATAACACCGGCGATGCGCACGTGCTCAAAACACTTTGTTGAAAGTGATTACCGAACAGTTCTTAGTGGTTTTAAATTTCTTAAAAATGGTGCAGTCCCAAGTATATTTACTTTTACATCACAACGACAGTTCTAAACAACTTCGCCGAAAATTGAACTATAAAAGTGGTAAGTAAAATGCCTGCGCATTGTTATAAAAGCTGTAGCATTTTATTGTTTAACGTTTCATGTATCTTTCAACTGTGTTTTAAAATACTTATTTTACTAGTTAATTAATACACGAGGACTTTCTTTTAAAGTTACCCATTATTAGTTCAGATGTAGGAAAACGTTATATCGAAATAATTATTCACTTCTCGAATACTTACCATAGACTTTAAATGCAAGCTCCTTGAAAGTTGTTAGAAGCCTTCGTGCGTAGCATACTTTATATGATAGCCTAACATGTAGACCATAAACGATTGCAAGCATATTTTATATGTACTTAAATTAATTCTCTCTTTAAATCAAATCATCAATGTAGGCATACTTATTAAATGTAAATAAAAGGTGTTAACTATTATACCTGAGGTATACTTTGCCTGTCTATAACAAATAGGCGTACAGTTTACATTAATTCCTTGTACTGTAAAATATGACATACGTACGTGGAATAGTGTTACGTACTCGTTAATATTGTTAGTCTACTGTACTAGATGTGAAAAATGTTTCCAAGAGATTGTAAGTACTCATACTAAAGCAAATACTCTGAATTGTTAAAACATACAGAATTACATTTAGTATATAATACGTATTTTATTTCCCACAAAATAAGAGATCTCAAAAATAATAGGCCTATGTTACAACTTCTCTTTAAACTACTGTAAAGTGAATTTATTGTTTACAAAAAATACAGTTCATACTTTGTTGAAGGTTATGGCGGGTAACTAAATATTCCCTACACTTACACGTTATACGTACACTTGTCAGCATTGCTGTACTGATATTTGGGCATGAACGCTTTTTGAAATTAATTATATTGTTGCCAAGAATTAATTTGCACGTCGAAAATGCAGATAATGTATTTTATTGTATACTGTCTTGTGAATTTTATTTTAAGCAATTTTATTATAAGCAATTTTATTATACCAAATGAAGCCTTCCACCTGTAAACTTCTCAACTATTTTACTTATTGTGTGTCTGAATTGGCAGATTTTGTAGACAAAATTATCATGTGACCCAACTTTGTATGTATCTAATAAGGATGACATATTATTGATTTGTATGTTAAGGATATAGACAAACAGGGCCGTCCAAATGTAACTATAAAATGCCACAAAACTAAGAAACTAGCAAATCGCCATGTCCGACACGGCGTTAACCTATGCTGTATTTATTTGCTATTTACGCTCCACAATTTTTGTTTGAACGTGTTATTTGGCTTACGAATTTAACAATTATTATTTCATACTTAAACATGAATATTAGTAGTAAAAGCATGACCAACTTATTTTGTATGCAACAATAATATTTACTGATGTAGGCCTAACCTCAAAAGCACCCTGCTTGTTATGTTTTTCAATGAGCGGTTCATATTTAAGGCTGGCGTAAGTTGCAAAATACATACCCTGCTTTACGTGCATTGTATGCGCGTGTAACGCGAAACTCGTTACCCATTTCTTCACTAGAAAAGTACACAGTTCTGTCGCACTAATTTTTATTTTGTCGTGGGTAACAATACGTCTTCATAAAAACAGCACTGTCAATTCTGGTTGTCCACACATCTTTGTAACACGATGACAAACAAACTGTGGCCTTCTTCGGAAAGCCTGCAACTTCTCAAATTCCCTACAAAACTAAAATCACTACTCATGTCGAAAGTTTTAAAGTAATTCAATGATTTCTTCCATACTAACTCTTTCAATATGCTGCTTTGTCCATTTGCAAACACGTTTGTTTACGTTTGTGTTTCCCACAGTTACTAGTAGTGCCTCTGGTGAGTCTCGCTGTAACTACTAGGCTCCGCCTCTTTTCAAGTCGTCCATTATTACACTAGAACTCTGATTTTACGAATACTCTTAGTTCCTCTCTTCACATTCGTAAAATTGCTACCTTAGTAAAACTGATAGTGGACTTTTAGCCCCCCCATCGTCATAAAATTGAATTTTTTCTGTAAAGTCGGGCCTCGATTTTCTTAGCATTTTGTGGGAAATTAAGAAATGTAATAATAGAAACATAAATTTATTTCAGTTACCAGACGTCTTCCGATCAAAAGCATACTTCTGAACAGAATTTATGACAGACCCTTGTCCCAAAAAATAAAACAGAGCTCGTGAGTGCTGTTCCACGAGTGCAAAGTCAGTTTTTAATTTTTTATGCAGAATTCTATACAATATATTAATAAAACAGTAATATACACAGACGGAGGTCTTCAAAACAAAAATATACGTGAATCGGTATCTACAATCTTCCATTGTCACTAAAACAATTTTTAATGCATTGGTGCACATCTACTAAGCGTGCGTTATTAGTACAACCCACGAATTTTGGTGAAAAGAATTCTGCAACAATTTGTTTCAATGCCTTATGTGCACATATGCAGCTCTGCTTCATGGTCAGCGATTGGCTGTTTTTAACTCTCTGCGCCTTAGGATCCCACTCGCAAATCACAGACGTGTGGTGTCGCAGTAACCTTGTTCCTGTTGGCGCAGTCAAATAAGCCACGTCTACATTGTGCCAGTAACCATAAAGCAAAGCTTCAGATGTGCACGTGAGGCATTGTTGCATAATTCTTATTCCAAAAAACCATGGGCTATAATTATTAGCCAGCACAATGTCCATGTAAATTAGTCACCGAAGTAAGAAGTAAAAGGCAGGATGTATTTATTCATTGTACTGTTTTATATAAATTCAATATTAATTAAAAGTAAATTCAAAACATTCCCACAATGTTTGTGTTACGAAAAATGATACACGTAACTTGACTTCATAGTTTACTTAAAGTACACCCATTTTTCTACTGCTCAAAAACAAAACAAAACATGAAAACATAGAAAAAGATGTTGCCATACATTGCTGTTACAGTGTTGCCACCTAGTAAATAATTCATTCTCCAACGTTCCCCTTGAATTAATATAATACAGTAAGACATGAACTAGTGATTTCTAACAGTTTAATATATACTTTTTAACAGTTTGATACTACATTAATTAGTAAAAAACTTATAAATTATTGTAGACGAACGCAGATAGAAGTGGCCTACAGGGCGGACAGATAGCAAAACTGTATGACTGTTCACAAGATGGAGGATAGATGGTGGCACCGTAGCATATGTATATGGTATAAATACAGATGTTCAACCAGCCAAAACTGCCACCTTGTGACTTTCATACCTAGTCATCAAAAATTACGTGTCAGTATGTTGCGTAAAAGTAAAGTAGGACTTCCGAGACTACGCAGTACACAAACGTCTAATTTATTTCCTAAGTTTTACATACCCATGGTAGACACAAATGTTTCTACATTTGGCAGACAGGTAGCGTGATCATTGTGCTCTCCTGTGATGTGAAATGCTTATTTTACGAAATGCAATAACACACTGTTCAAGCAAGTTATGTGTCGAGGAAATTGTAAGTACGTACGGTATGAAACCAGTAAAAAAATAATAATTTCATGTGATTATTGACGGGGTTCATGTAAGAATGTAGTGTCGGCATGAGGCAAAAGAGATACTTAAACAGAAATAGCCTAGAAGAAGGCCATACTGTCATAGAGTGTTATTTTTTTACTATTTTTTTTGAGAGTACTGTTTGTAAAATTGCTACCTTCGTTAACTTGGGGGGTATAGTGTACAACATGTAGAAAGAAATGCACAAGTACCATATATACTTGTGTATAGTGCGCCCTCGTGTATAGTGTGCACCACAATTTTTGTAACAAGTTACAGGGAAAAAATTTTTAGTGCCTCGCTAGTATTTGGGGAAAAAAAAAAACTTGGGAGGATGAGCCGAGCGAGCGGTGAAACAGCATGAGGGACAGAGGGACGCTATGATGGAAGGGTCAAGGAAGGAGGGGGGGAGAAAGGAACCATAGCTGGCAACGTACAAAAGAGAAAGGAAAGATAACATTCACTCTAGCTAAGAGAGTGAAGGCAGAGAGGGTGGCGGCAAGCCAGGAGGGGTGGGGTGGTTTGTCTCTCTTCCAAGGTCGCTTGCTGTCTGCCAGCCCTTGCCTCGCGCGTGTGTACCTTGCTGCTCTGCTGTGCCGGCCGCTTCTAGCATGTCCTCCCCTCTTCTCCCAAACCCTAAGATAACATGCCGTGACAGCAGCAAGCTTGCCTTTTTTATCTCTCCTGATATGTTTGAAGGGTGGGGGAAGGAAAAAAGAGAATGACGCTCTCTTTTTCTTCCTTTCTTTCGCATGAAAAGATAGCGGGTCACGTTTCCCGGGTGGTGAATGGGGAAGGGAGAAAAAGCTGAGAACAATCACACTTTTTTTCTTTCTTTCTTCCCCATGGAACGATAGCAGGAAGGGTAAGGGGGAGAAAAAGAAAAGGAAGAGGAGTAATGATGGTGGAACCTGGCCGTGAGAATGTTCTCTCTCTGCCTCCCACAGTTGACACCCGTCGGTTTACCACTA
The DNA here is from genome assembly GCA_003012365.1 of Medauroidea extradentata. Classification (NCBI taxonomy): domain Eukaryota; kingdom Metazoa; phylum Arthropoda; class Insecta; order Phasmatodea; family Phasmatidae; genus Medauroidea; species Medauroidea extradentata. The sequence continues at coordinate 24,221 of PNEQ01043134.1, read as the reverse complement.
TAACTTCGGCCTCTTACACACACACACACACACACACACACACACACACACACCCTCCGACATCACAATCGACCACCTGCCTTTTTTTTCTCTGCTTCCTACTCTTGACACCCGTCAATTTACGGCCTTTAACTTCGCCGTCTCACCCCCTCCCCTTCCCGTCGCCACCACTCAACGGACAACTGACCTTTCTTTCACGTATTTTTTTCTATTTTCTGTGTATAGTACGCACCCCTGAATTTTTATCATTTGTTTTGGAATAAAAGTGCGTGCTATACACTAGTAAATACGGTACTTATGAAATTTTACTTGATATAAGAGAACATAAAACAATGATAAATTATACATTTTTCGTGTGGTTGTGCAGTCATGACATTTTGTTGGCTAAGCCAGCTTTCTCGGGCAGCGAATGATTACTGCAGTATGGTAGCTGGTAAGAGGGTTGGTAACTAGTGCACCAGCAACCAAAGGGCAAACTAAGTTGTGGCGGGATACTTGAAAAGAAGTTATTGTATGATGACTTACGAAAATGGTGCGCTCTAGTAGAACTGTATCTCGAAACTGAACTTCTGTGGTTGCAAGAGTATTGAACATGCCCTCGGATACATAGCAGTGCTCTACAGTAATCAAGAGTGCATGGATGGTTACAGGACATTAAGTTTGGTGCAGTGCTACTGCTTTCGTCAGCCATCACATTGCTGAAGTCATGTCCACTGTCTTAGAAATACAGTTCTGGATGGTAGCCTATCTACCAATGCTATTGCATTGATCTCTTTATGATTAAAAGTGCCACTGTGTCATTGGTGTTTTTTGTTAACGTTGCAGTATACCCTTATAACACTAGTGCCCCTCGTGGCTCCGATGCGAACTTGCTATGCAATATTAAGACCTCATTCACATGTAAACAGTTCATGTAGATCTGGAACATCCCAAAACTGAAAAGTCAATCAGAGGCTTGACTTTTTCTGAATGAGCCGTACAGAAAAAATTAGCTCATCCCTACTTTTCTGTATCGCCATTTCCGAACATACAGATATGCGTATTGAATCACGGGTATATTGAAAATAATCTGCAGACTGTGCTCTGTATTATATGTGGACATGTGGAACAAGCTTAAAACAGCCCCACTATACCAGTGCCGCCAATCAGTCTTATGAATGCCATTTTTCAAAGCCACCAACCAGGCCTATTTTTGGCAGTGGTCACATGACACCTTATCTACACCAGGCATTTTGCCAGCACCATATTTGTTGTTGTTTGCGTTTTATTTATCATGATGACTTTTAAAATGTACAAATAATATGAGTGGTTGTGTGTTTATCTGTGTAACAGTATTCACATTACTGCTGGTTTTAATATGTGTGTAATTAGTTTCAAAGGAGTGTTGTGTGGTAAATTTGGATTATTTATGTCTTATATACAACTTTTATCATCCCTAAGAAATTCAAATTTAATTTTATATTTGTGATGTCTTGTTGTAATGGTATACTGTATTAACAGATCATCAAATGTACAAAGTAACACCACTCTTTCATAGAATCATTAATTTTGGAAATGTATATATTTTTGTCATTACGTGGTTTTTACTGGCTGTTCGGGAATGAATGGTCGTAAATCACGAGTGGTAGACAACGTGAAAAGAAACATTATTTCTTGGAAAACATTTGTCCTTAAATAGCACCCTGCAAAAGTGCAGGTAGACACTAGGGTGTGCGAATATTCGAAATTTCGAATATTTTTCGAATAGTAAATCTGTACTGTTTGTATTCGAAAAATGAATACCAGATTCCCAAATTTCGAAGTATTCAAGCAATTTCGAATAGGGAATTCTGAACAATTTCTTAAAATTATATGAGCGGGTAACAAGGCTATTTCTACTTACAAGCATAACATAATTTAACGGATTTTCCCGTTTTCGCAGATATTTAAATGTTAAAATAAATATATATCGGAAAGAATTGACATTCATGTATATTTTAATGTAAATATTTATATATTCACGTGTGGCATCACATTCGTAGCCATAGACATACTCGCGCAGATACTCATCATCGAATACTTGGCACTAGAAGCGTAACAATACGTGCTAACGGAACGTCTCGATGTACACAAGATGGCGGCAGTGGTGGCCATGTCACCGTCCTAAGACAGTGATCACCGCGATCGCAGCAGCGAAAGTTTGATGTCTACCTAGTTACCGTGCATACGTCTGTGACAAGGTGTTTAACGCTGTTTGTTTAGATTTAAAGGCTGATTCACATTGAAATTTAACATGGACCTCATTTCTGTGGTGGCACCGACGCTCTTCTCTTTTACACTGCCTCTGGTTGATGTGACGATACTAGCCCCACTAGTTGCTTACAAAGAAAAATAGTAATTTGGTCAGTCCTCATATATGCTCCGGTCTCAGCGGTGAGTTACTCTTACCTCAGAGTTCGTGGTGTCGAGGGATGGACGCATGCATAACAGCATTCAAAAACACGTGGTCAGATTAACAGCCCATATTTATTACCTCCTTATAACAAACTCACGCAACCGCGCTTACATCGGCACGTACAAACTTCTAGTACAAAATAAAATTCAAATTGAAGGAGAACTGAACTAAAATGAAACCCAACTCAAAGAAAAATAGCACGTGCTAAACTCAAATTATAAACCGATAGTGGGCCGGCCACGCGGTTAATACGGCTGCAGATTCACATTAAAGAATCAAATAATTCAAGCTGATTACTAATGCATAGTTCTAAAAAGTCTTTTCACTGCCTTCCATCGCGGCCCCATCTCTTCCAATCGTGCCCCTCGGCTTACCACGTGCGAACCTCGCACAACCTGGAACACGTCCGGCCTCCTCGACGGTCAAGAACAAAGTGACCAGCAACGGTGACCATAATGGCGTCCCAAGAAACCATGGCGGACTATCTTCTGGTTAGAATGTTCCATGACCTTCTAGCAAGATTAAAGAACCGGTCTGGATACAAATTAACCAAACTAAAATCACAGAAAAATCGGTAAAATTATGCTTACTTTAAAGACGTATTTCAATATTTTAGTAAATTATTATTACAATAAAAATTATATTAAATAAAATCTTGGCATCGGACATTGCCGGCCGTACACCTTGCAGTATCCTCTGTAAACCCCTATCGGTATCGCCCCCGCGGCACCATGACCGGGCTGGCTGAACTCATCTACATATTTTCAAAATAAATACCAAAACTTTCAAACTGCAATAACTTTAAACGATAAATTTCTCGTAAAATGTCCAAGAGTCCATGGTTGCTTGAAATTTCATGCCGTTTTAGAAAAGTCCACACAAGACATATTTACTTTAAATTCACGTGTCATCAGAACATTGAGAACTTAGAACAAAACTTGAGAACACATTATTTAACATTAAAATACTCCAATGAGAAAACTTATCACTAAGAATTGCATCCAGACGCGGTTTTCTGTTACTGTACTGTTTCGCCAGGCCCAATAGCGGTTTTACATTTAGAATGGGTTTTGTATGAGATTTCTTGTTCAGCAAAATTATAATCATTACATTATTTAACTAAATGACTTACTTACAAAATTATTAGGCTTATAGCAAGAAACATGGAACCCTCATATTGAAATAATTATTATTGACTTACAAAAATTTTAGAAACACTCTTGATTTTAAATAATTTACAGGCAATATATTAAAGTAGGGTGGCCGGGCAACACACTGGGGTTTTTGACATTAATAAATGCATCAACCCTACCCTACACCTAACTGATACTACGCTGACCAGCTCTTGGTTCTGAAGTGTCAGTAACACTTGCTAGCATTAATTATGCAAACAAACAACAGCAGAGACTCTAGAAATGCAACTGACTTATTGAAAAACTATACCCCAAGCGCAGGCTGGTCGCTTCACATTTCGTTACCGTTGCGTTAACTTTACAGAAAAAATTAACATGGATTTTTTCGATGTTTCACATTGAAGTTAAGGAATTAAGTTCAGGTACAAGGCTACCAATTATAGTCAAGCTTTCGACATATTCACCAAGATTATATGTTATTGTACTGCTATCGTAAAATGTAAATTGTTTAGTTAGAAATGTAGAATAACTATCTCCTAGTTACATTAAATAATATTTGAGTCCACCTTCTGCACGTATCCACAACATTATATTATTTGATTACCATTTGGTCCTGGTTTGATATTTCATATGTTGGCAATAAAATACACAATTCTGTCGGACTCGAATTAAGTATGTTACAAATTCTACAAGACTACTGACGATCATTGCAATATTTACATTTAACGATGTTATTTGAGCCGCAAAATATTTACATATGCAAGTGGTAACGTAAATAAATAACGAAAATTATCGCAAGTACCTGTTTCAGTTGTGTGTTCAAAATGTGTAATAAATAACCCTCTTAGTTGTAATATTACACCTTTTTACTGACTTTTTTTATTCTCACATTACACATGCTTTATGAGTGATTCTGTTGAGATTCTACTTATTTCACAAAATTGGAGTGCTAAACTTTTAGTTTAACGTCTTTCGTGAGACTGGTGAGACACTAGTTTGATATTTTAATAAGTTTGCTGTCTACACATATCACACCTACCTCAGTGAACAGCGAACTTGCAAACCATTTACAGTAGTTAAATTTATTGTAAAGTCCTTGTACGAAGGTTTTAGCAACACATTAGCTCTGAATTATATATATATGATAATGATTTACGACTCAGTAAACAACCACAGCCACACATATATTAGGCAATGTACTCACAAATTCCGTGTCACACGAGTCACAAATCTTATGTGGAATTAAAAACATTATTTACATAAAATTACAATAACAAACATTTTGCTTTCACCACACTTCAGAACACAACTATGACAAATACACTTCTTTTCATACACGAGCGAGCATCACACTATTTGAGGTTACGAGAAACGTGTAAATCGTTAGTTTTGGCGCAATTAAATCTCGTAGGCAATAGCCAACAAAAGAACTCCTCCTGTTGTGATTGGCTGTTCTTAACTTTACCTTTATGTTATGTTGAAGTTTACTCTACTTCAACATTTTAAATTACCTTTGCGTCGCTGATAATTCAATGTGAAAACACTGCAGCGTGACCTATACCTCAATCAACTCTGCTGTAACGTAAAGGTAATGTATGAAGCTCCATGTTAACTTCAATGTGATTCGGCTTTTAACGCCGTGTCGTATATTTACATAAATTGTTTGCTGCGGGGAAGTTAATAATTCTTATTTTCGTTAAGTAAAGAAGCGAAAAATATTGTGAATCCTTACCGATGTCGCAATGAGTGGGAACAGAAATTAAAATGGCCGAAACGTGGGGAAACATCATTTTCAGCTGTTTATGTAGTCTGCAATTCGGAATTTAACATGATGAAAGTGCAAAATCAAGGTATTTGTTGGGATGAAATTACTGTAGTTTGTGCTAGAACTTTATGCATCGATAATATTGTGACCTTGTGAACATTTTTGTAAGTAAGCAAAGCCATGAATGATGTAGTTAATGTGGGGGTGCGTCGTTTTGCCTAAACATATTTTATCTACCTCCTTTTGCCTAAAGTATTTGCTCCTAAAGTCGTTTCGCCTAAAGTATTTTCGCCTAAAATCATCTTGCCTAAAAAACTTTTGCCTAAATTCATTTTGCCTAAAATTATGTTGCCAAAAATTTATTTGGCCTAAAGTCATTTCGCCTAAAATAGTTTTGCCATTAAAGGCTCTCTGAAAATTCAAGTCTCCTGCTTAACTCGCCCATAATACATTTTGTTTAAATTTATTTTGTCTAAATTAATTTTGCCTAAACATTTTTCGCCTAAATTCGTTTAGCCTAAAATTTAAACTAAGTTTATATTGAAGAACGAAATGTAGAAACAGTATACAGCCATTCAGCTTGTGCTGACCCTATGTGAGGATTTTGGAACTATTCTCGAAACCAAGTATACAATTTTAGATTGTGCCACTAGAGTGCTGTGTATGTTACCTGCGCCTTTTAAAGGAGGAGCATAGTTTTATTTAGGGAAAACAGATTGTGTACGTGGCGCTGTTTTCGTTACGCATTGTAGTTTTTAGCTACTATTTTAAACTTTTTGCAGTGAATAGGCTACCACTGTTGTTAAGTGTTACCAATACAAAATAAGGATAGCCTACAGTTTTATTTAAAAAATATATTTTTATGTCTTATCGTAAACAAGACCTACTGGCATACATTGTAACAAAGAGTAATATTACCAGTTAAGGATAAGTGATACTCTGGTATGTGAAGGACATAGAACGTATTTATCAGCAAATACTGCAGAGTATATTTTCCTTACTTTCAGAGTTGGTTGTATGTAAAGTAACCGTACTTTATATTTACTGAAGGCCCGGCTATGTCGCGTTAAACGCTACACGCAATGCGTTACAGCAATGAAACCGGCACATGTACAACTGACGGCAGTAGTTTGAAAGTTACTTTAGACGAACCTATGAAATGTCAGAACAAGGAAAGGGATATATGTCTTCCGTGCTACGTAAATCTTGTATGCTATTTTTGGTTATACTGAACCGGATACTGTTTTATTTTGTGTTAGTTTACGTCCTCAGCCACGCTCGCAATCTTCAATGAATTCTGCTGATGTGTTGCATATTCAGATTTATTTTTAACGCTTACACAAATTAAATTCAAAAAAGAGTGAAGTACCACTGAAAGAAGATACCATTGTGTTTTTTTTGTGTCATATTTAACAAGCACAAGTTTTCAATGTTATTGCCACGCATGAAGTATCACTTGCAGTACCAGACATACGTGGCTACAATTCACATGTACAAATAATGCTGTTTGATTATTTATATGGAAACTAAAATGTTTGTTTGTGTTTACAAACGTATCAAATGTACTATATATACTTCATTCATAATATGCTATTTCGTGGCTAATTTTTCTCACGTACAAGCTACGTCAGCCATGTTAAAGTATCATTACATAATTTGTCCGTTCCGACCACAGTCACAACACACACAAAACTTGGGCTTCGTTTTGGGAAAACGAAATAGTCTGTATCTGCGTATGTATGTATTATACATACATAACTATTTTATGTTACTGATTATGTAAAACAGAATTTAAAAAAAAATATATATATATATATGTATATATATTTTACAGTATGTTTCACCGCATAATGTAATACACTAGACCCCCGATTTTACGAATACTAACGGTTCCTCTCATCGCCTTCGTAAAATCGTTACCTTCGTAAATTCAATAGCGGCTTATTTTGCAGCGTCCCCCCCCCCTTCACGCCCTAAATGACATTACCAAAAATTTTTAAACTACATTTTTTCTATAAAGTGTCTAGTCGGGCCTCGACTTCCGTAGTGTTTTGCGGGAAATTAACTAATGTAATAATGTAAACATAAATTGATATCAGTAGCCAGACATCACACTGTTGAGCGGTAGATATGACCGACCCTTGTCCCCAAAAAATGAGAAAATCGAAACCCCGAGTGTCTTCTCTCGAGCGAATAGCTCGACTTCCGTAGCATTTAATGGTAAAATAAAGCAAGTGATAGTTGAAATATAAATTTATATCAATAGGCAGACGTCTTACAATCAAAAGAACACCGCTAAACAATAGATATGACCTACCCTTGTCCTAAAAAAAATTAGAAAACCGAGCTGCCGAGTGACTTCTCGCTAGCGAATAGCCCGATTTGTGTAGCGTTTAATGGGAAAAAATAGGCATTCGTTACTAGCACAATGCCCTTGTAAATTATTCACCAAAGTAAGAAGGAAAAAGCGGATGTATTTATTACTTGCGCAGTTTTATATATTTTAACGTCAAAATAATCCCTCGACGTTTGATGAATTGTACACGAACGTAGGTATAAGTTGCATGGAGAGCGGACAGATAGCGCAACTGTATGAACGATAAGTGGTTGCAAATAATCATTTTTACAGCCAGTATGTGCGGTAAAAATAAATTAGAAGTTCCGGGATTACGTAATACACAAACGTCTATTTATTTTTTAAGTTCGACATACCCGGAGACAAATGTTTCTACACGTGGCTAATAGGTAGCGCTACTATCGTGCTCACTTGTGAAATGCACGTTTTACGACAAGCAGTAACACATTGTTTAAGCAAATTATGTGCCAAGTTAATTGTTTTAAGTACGTATGGTGTTAACCCAATAAAGAAAAATAATATTACGCTATTATTTATAACTTATAAGGTTTGTGTAAAAAAGTAAACGCATTCGGCGCGAGGCGAGAAAGACATGAGACGTCGTGAAACAGCCTAGAAGGAGGCTGTACTATAGTTAAATGAGCATTATGCGCATGCGCTGGAACTTAGCGGCTATAGTACAACCTCAACATAGATCCTACGCCGTAGTTGATGGTGACAGGCCAGCCGGCTTGGCACAGGCGCCGCGCAGCGCGGTTTTCAAACTGTCACTGTCACATTTTTAACGGATTTTCACTATTTTTGGTTTATTTTTAATATTGTGACTTACCAACTAATAACTGCAACGCTGTAATTCATATTTTAATGCAGTGAATTAGAAAATGTATGTTTTATTGATTGTCAATGTAATTAATTTTTACAATTTTTTTTGTCATAGATTTTGTTATTTTTTGAGGGTTCCTGAGATTGTATTCGTAGAATCGCTACCTTCGTTAAATCCAGGGTTCATAAAATCATGGGCCTAGTGTACGAATATTTGTATGTCGTTAGACTTGTTGCTAATCAACACAGAAATGATGCCGGAAATGTTTCCATTTTTCCATCGTTTCCTGCGTTACCTACACAGTCATTCAGCTGTTTCACGTGCAAAACTTTAAACAATGTTTGACATCAACAGTCAACGACATAATGTTAAGCGCTAAAACTTGGCATTTTGCCAACTGTTACCATCGACGCGTTTCGCGCAATGCGTCAGAATAACGCGTTATGTACGTTGACCGTTGTAGCCATCGGCCCACATTCCCCAATAAATAGTTTTCTGCGGGCAGCCTTCTCAACAGATGTAAAGCTTGTGAGTAGGGACCCCGTTTTTTTGCGAAAAGAATTTTGTCCCAGTTTGTTTAAGTGCCTTACGTGCACATCTGCAATTTTGCTTCATGGTTATTGACAGCGTGTCTATGTGAAGAGCCGTATCTTATTTGACAGAGCCAATTACAAAAACTTTCCTGCAACACCACACGTCTGTGATTTGCCGGTAGAATCTCAAAGCTCGTGACAGTTAAATTATCCAATCGCTGACCACGAAGCAGAACTACAGGTGTGCACATAATGCACCGAAACAAAGTTGGGTAAAATTCTTTACGTGAAAAACAGGGGTCCCTACTTGTGAAGTAAGTGTAGCCAGTACTGCTGCACAACGACTACTATGCTACTGCGCGTCCTCAGACTACAGTGAGTTACAACGGCCAGGCTACAACAATTATATATTTATTCCACATACCAAAATACATCAGTTTAACTTTAATATAGTTTTCTTCTGTACAGTACACTTTTCGGAGAAGGCGTATTGTGTGTTTATAAATGTGTACAATTTTACTGAGTAAACTGGGTCAAACTGGCCAAACTTCGCAATTCGACAACTCAATATTATTATAAACTTCGGATAAAAGGAAATAGTAGGCAAGCTCTCCGTTATATTTGAGTTTTTTTTCTTTTGTCATCGCAGTCTCCGACCGCAACTTCGTCCGGCACTGCATCTAATATTTGAGTATATTATGCCATAGCAGTTCTCTGCCACAATTCTTTATACACGATTCCACCAATCTATCTCTCACTTCGTGAACTGTTGTTCTAAACGACTGTGCCAACGGAGGTCGGCTGAATTCTTTAATAAAAAATTCATGCTTGTGTACAATGAGGTTGTACCACATTACATTTGGTTGCGTAAGGTATATCTGTATAAATTATTTCTAGGTGGCCATGCCGCAAAATAATTAATTGTACTTATTTATTACATGACCATTCTTGCTTTTTGGGTATTCTGCTTTGACAAGAATACAAAGATTCCCCTTTGTGATCAGTCTCTTCGTAACCGCCGAAGTAAATACCAGGGCATTGGAATGGTATGTTACAGTATACAGTGAAACCTCTATCCATCGTTTTTCAAGGGACCAACGATGTATGCGAGAAAACAAAACTTGCAGGAAACACACAACCTCCCCCCCCCCCCCACACACACACACACACTTAAAAAAATCCGAAAACATAACCACAAAAAATTATTTTTAATATGTCCATCACATTAAAATTTGCGCAGCTTGTTGAGCCCCCACACCACGGCCGGGCACTCTCGCTCTGTGATGGTGTAGGATTTCTCCGCGCTTGTCAGTGAATGACTGAGAAAGGCTAGCAACTTCTCATTTCCTCCATGGTCTTTCTGGAGTAGCTTCACCCCCAGTCCAAAGCCAGAAGCATCTGCATTAAGATAGAATTCCCTGCTAAAGTCTGGGTGGTAAACCAAACACTCAGTACTGAACAGCTGTTTTGCAGCCCTAAAACTATCTTGGCATTCAGCCGTCCATTGCCACGCCTTTCCTTTCTTTAAAAAATCCAGGAGGGGGGCTATTTCCCTAGCAAACTGTTCGGCAAACTTCCTATAGAAATTACAAATACCTAAAAATCCTCTTGAGTTCTTTTACATTCCTGGGTACGGGGAACCTGTGGATTATATCTACTTTGCTTGGGTCTGGTCTGATACTGTATGAGTCCAGGACAAACCCAAGGAAAGCAACTTCCTCCCTTAACAACCATGATTTATCCAGCCTCAATTTCATACCAACCACCCGCAGCCGTTCAAATAACATCTTCAAGTGTGCCAGGTGATCTTCGAAACTTTCACTAGCTATCAGCAAGTCGTCAACATAGGTGTGTGCAAACGAGAGTACTTCCGGCCCCAGGGACATGTCTACCGCCC
>PNEQ01043134.1:0-13180 GCA_003012365.1 Medauroidea extradentata | reverse complement strand
TCTGGGTGGAGCGGGACTTGCCAAAATCCCTTGGTGAAATCTGTAGTTGATATGAATGTCGTCCCTTGAAACACCCCGAATAACTCGTCTGGTTCTACAGGTGACTGTCTGTCTGGGGTAATCCGGGAATTCAACCCACGAGCGTCGAGACAGACACGCACCGTCCCGTCTCTTCCTGAAGCACACGAGTGGATTAACGAAAGGACTATTCCCTTTTTCAATAATGCAGTCTCTTTCCATGTCACTTATTTGCTTCTCTACCTCAGCCCGGCAAGACCACGGGATAGGATACGTGCGTTGCCTCAGTGGACTGTCATCAGTGACCGGTATCCTGGCTTCATACGCAGCTGTGCGCCCGGGCTTATCGGAAAAAACATCGCGGAATTTGCACAACAGATGAGTCACCGCTCGCCTCTGTTCCCACGACCCGGCCTGGCAGCGTGTCATGACGTCACTCACCCTATCCTTCCAGCTAACCGTGGAGCTTGGGTTGTTATCATCGTCAAGGTCGTTCCTCGTTTCGGTGTTGGCAAACCCAGCTAGCATATATCCGGCGGTTTTCAGATCCGTTTCATCCATAAGGGCAATGTGTAGTGACTCGTGACGTTTGTCATCAGCCTTATGTACCTTCTGTATCATGGGCACCTTACAACCCCCCCAGACTTATGACATTTTCAGTGAAATCCACTATAACATTAAAAAGCTGCATAAAATCAGTGCCCAAAATAATCTCACGCGTTAGCGGTGGAATGATTAGGCAGGTAGTCTGGTTCTCATCACTCCTTATTTTTAATGTCATAAAAACTTGTCGGTTAACTTTCCTACTCTTTCCCCCTGTGGCTCCTATAATGGTGACTTATGGCATCGGCAGCATGGGAAACTTACTTCCCTCTCTACTCAGAGTGTCAATGAACTGCTGCGATATCCCGGATACCTCCGACCCAGAATGTAATAACACGTCAACCTCCCGTTTTCCAATTCGACACCTGACTTCCGGTACTGCTAACTACAGCCTCTTTCCTCCTCTTCAGACAACAAAAACGTTCTGTCGTCTGTGTGCATGGTGGCAAGCATGTGCACTGGTCGCTTTGGCCTGGCTGCCTATGCCGCGCGACCACGCCCGTTTCCCTGCTGATAGTCGAGATTGGATTCGTAACGTGACGCAAACCGGCCCTGCGTGTTTACACCTCTCGCTCCCATATGTCTGTTTTGCACGTACCATCGATCATCGTGTCTGTCGCTCGCTCCTGCAACACAGCGCTGCCCGCTCTATGCATCCCCCTCTCTTTGTCCTTGCTCGCCTGGGGCGTGCCAGCGCTCACTACTCCTACCTCCCTCTCCATTCACTCCTTGTTGCCTTCCTCCTTCCTCTCTTTCACCCTCGTACGCCTGTTCCACACGACGGTCGCGCGCACCTGCTCGCCAGTCATTCTCGCGTGAACCATGCTCCCTTTCCCTGTCATATCTCCACCCACGCCAGCTATCCTGAGCGCCACGTGCGTCATCTGCTACATAATTAAACTGGTGTTCCCTGTTTGGTCGTATTCCAACTCCTCCTATCGTCCCCAACCTATCTAATTCCTGCAATACCTTTCTCAATTGTTCCACCGTTTGTCTTTTTACCTATAAGTATTCGTTGCACTTCCAGCAGTGTCTGGGCGTAGACTACCATCACTATATCTGCATCTGTTAGCGGCTGATCAAAGTACCTTGAGCGTTCGACCACCTGACTGAGATGTGCTTCTAATCCACCCACCTTGCACGTCCCATGATAGAGCTCCTTTCCTGTTAGCACCCTGTGTTTTTGTGTCCCAATATTCCGCCAAAAATTCACTCTCAAATTGGCTGTCATCGGTAATACCTTTGTCTCGTAGTAGTAGCCAATTACGGCATTTTCCCATTACAGATCGCCTGGCTACTATGAGTCTCTCCTGATCGCGACAGTCATACATATTAAAGAAGTCTTTCAACCGTTCTAAGTGTTTCTTAGGGTGCTCACCCCACTCCCCTCTGAACTTCGGTATGTCACCCTAATGGTAATTACGCCCCAAGCGGATGCTCGCGTGACCTACTTCCTCGTCCCGGCTACTGCGTGTGCTGCATAATTCAACTATCATGTGTTCAGCCTTTTGCAGCCTCATCGCAATTGTGTCTAGTTCGGTCATTATTTCCCTTTGTATCTCCTCCCGCGCAGTATATATACTTTTACTCAGTTCCTTCACTTCCCCTTTTTGTTTCTCGATCGTCCCGTGGCACATTACTACTTCATTCTCTACGTCTATGACGCGGTCAGCTAGTTGCGTAACCTCTCTTTTGACGCACTGTATATCTCGTTCCAAGATTAGCTTGCTCTCAGCATTCTTTGCTTGTACGTCTGTTATCGCACTGCGCATGTGTTCTGCATTCCTTTCACTGATATCTCCCCCTAACTCTGCTACAGCCCGCTCTACGGCCCTGGGGACTGAGTCAGCCACTACTTCAACCACCATACTTTTCATTACCACATTTATTTCGGTCCTAAAATCGTCCACGATTTTTTTCATCATTTCAGCATTTTCAGTCCTCATCTTTTCCATTGCTTCGCGATTTTCTGCCCTAAGTTCCCTCATGATTTCGCGATTTTCCTCCCTGACCTCTTTCATGATTTCATGGTTCTCCGCCTTACTTTTTTCCATCATTTGCCTCATCATTTCGCGATTTTCTGCTACGAGAGTTCGCACGAACGCATTGAAGCTGATAGTGTTAGGCGTGTTGCTGTTTAGTTCCCCTAGTTCCAAGGTCATTGTCCCGTCACCCCCCAGGAATGACACACCCAACCCCTCATTCTCACTGTGTACTGGAGAGCTAATTGGTGTTTCCGTATCTGTTCCCGACATCTCCGCGATGTTATCTCACAACGGCAAACAGTCAAATTCCTAGAGTACACAATCCTTTTATAAACGTTCAGGTTTCCCCCTAACGGCCATGCACCCGCGGTCCGTTACTCCTATCACGTCTGGTGTATTTGTCAAAGAACTAAGGACAATTGTAAACACTTATCTCATCTGCCATTAAAGAACATTGGTATTCGTAAATTTACACACATACAAAAACAAAAAAAAACTTTTCATAACAACAAAGCCAACAGAAAAACACTAAAAAAAATATTTATTTTCACTCCAACTGGTCATACCAAGCACCTGCCGCGGCAATCACGCACCCTCACTGAGAATCAAACTCCGGTTACTCGGCCAACCTTATTTTTATCACGCAAGCGCCCCAGCCTAGGCGAGCGGTTGGATGGTGGTTAGCTCTCGAAGCACCTCGTCGGCTAACTGGTGAATGATGATCCTGGAACGAAGTTCTATGTCTCCCTCCTGGTACTGGAACAGTTGATGTCCTGTGGCTCTACGATGTTTGCAGGAGTTCAGGAGTCCCTGTTCTGAAGATCCAACGTCCCGACGTCGAGCAGCGTCTATTTTTTTTCTAGTCATTCTCAGAGTCGTACTCATATTTCCTTCTCGGGCCTCACTTTATAGCGCCAGAAACGTTATGTGGTGGTACATACAGCCACGTTAACCTTTATATTAATTTTTAATTTGTGCGCCGGTCAGCAACGAGCGTCCTCTTATCTCAGGGGTCTTAAGTGGGTCCGTAAAACGACTAGAAAATAATGAATTTAGTCCAAGATTTCACACTTTTTTAAACTAAAGGTTTTATTATTTTTCTTTCTTTTCTTATCACAGCTCAACTATTTAACAGCAAATAAAAAAAAACAAATCAGCGGATGACACGCCACCTTAGAACACTCCCCGGATACCAATATTTCACTTGGCTTGTAATTCAGAAAAAATTCCGCTCCCGTCAGGACGCTCGCCCTACACCATCTTAGCGGTCCCGCGGCCAAGCTCTCTCTGCCATCCAAACTGCCTGCCTCCCCTGTTTACGATCACGTTTCCGGGGAATATTCTAGAAGGTTCTAGCATGATCTCATACAAACATCTATTTTGTCTAAATTCAACTGCAAAGGATATAAAAAAAAATTTAACATAGAAAAATTCAGTAATTTACTATGATTACCATGGTATAGCATACTGCCTAGTTTAACAATTAAAATTATTAAAATAAATATAAAACTAAATTCGCGCCGAAGCACCAGGAAGTTAAAGGTTCATACACTCCATGTCCTTCGCAGTTTCCTTGGAACTTGCTGTCTTTGTCCTCCCCCACCCAGCTTCTCCCCTGCGCCGGCCAGGCGGCCCGCTAATACTTGCTCACTCCTCAAAAAGGAGAAGGCTGATTTCACTACGCATAACTTTTAAACACTTGCATTTACCGCCATACACCCAGAGAGCAAAGTGTTTTAAAATTAAATTCTGATTCAAATGAAACCAAACAAGGCTATGCTCCGATAAAATTCATCGTTCAAATTCCTGGACTTAGACTATTTCCTCTTACAGTAGTGCTCTTATGTTACACCAAGCAATGTGATTGGCTCGGGTTCCAAACTCTGAATTCCAGGCAGGCCTCTCGTGACTACCGCTGCATGTCCCCTAGTATGACCAGTGGTAATGTCCTAGCAGGTACCCTGTTATCTTACTTTGACACACTACTTAGCTTAGCATAAAAGTTTCCAACAGCTTATCTCAAATAGTATACAGGGCCAGGCACACCCCTAAATGTCACCAAAAGCCTGGAACTAGAGACTAAAAAAAGAAACAATCTTTATATTGTGCTAGGTTGGCATTTTGCATCACAACCAGGGCATTGGAATGGTATGTTACAGTATACAGTGAAACCTCTATCCATCGTTTTTCAAGGGACCAACGATGCATGCGAGAAAACTAAACATGCGGGAAACGCACAATTCCCCCCCCCCTCCACACACACACACACACTTAAAAAAAACTGAAAATAACCACAAAAATGATTTTTAATGTGTCCATCACATGAAAATTTACACTTCAAATATGTGTGTATTGCATATGGTCGTAGCTCATTTGTATTACTGACGATCTAGTAGGTGGCAATCCGAGACATTTGGCGATGTCAGCATGCTTTTCACCAGGGCCGTGTTCCATTTCAGGCCGTAAGGGCCCTTAACTGGCTTTGTGCCCTTGAAAAATGCATCGCGGATGTGACGTCACTTAAGTGCTGTTCCAATTCGAGCGAAGGGTACGAATACACCCTTAAATGTCCCCTTTAGCTAAGGGTAAGTGCGATGTCCCCTTACGCACTTTGCTGCGATTTTCAACAGACTATTATTTGAACTGTAAATTAAATATATTTAATTACAAAGTGTGATCGCATTATAACTGTGTAGAAATTTGCGCGAAATGGCAACGCAACTATAAAGTTTACTTCATGTTTCATGATTTTCTGATGTGTGCAAATATATTCCCTTACACGTTTGCTTTATATTCCCTAAATAAATAAAAAAGTAAATTCGAAACAAATTTAAGTAAATTTAAGCGCAATTAAAAATATTTAAAAAAACATAAATCAGCTAATACTTTTTTTTTTTTTTTTTTTTTTTTTTCCAGTTTTTATTGGGCCGAGTATTTTCCCGCCATTTGATTCAGTATAGACCTACAGATAGTAATCTAGTTAGCTTGGTGTAAATAATTATTAAACATTTCGCCCATGTTCTCTCAAAAACAGTGTACAGTTTTATTCCCATCACGAAAAGTACATTTTATAATTTCTGAATAACAGAATTGTTGACTTTATTTATACATGTACAATATAGGTTATGTTGTTTAAGTGAATAAGGGTGTCCGAATCCACGAATACACACTTCGCCTCGAAGGGGTCAAGGGCTCGTGAGGAATTATGGGACAGAAAGGGCTCAAGGGCAAGTGAACAAGGGAACATTGCAACAAATTGGAACACAACCCGGGACATTCCTCTACCTCCTTTATTATTTCAAGGCATTCTTCAAGTGGGCGAACAGATTTTGAAGGCACCGACATTGTTACAGCAATAATTTATAAATACATTTCACAGGCCTAAAATTAAAAATAGTGTACTCCACTTGCTAACAAAATTCTCCAAACTGTTGCTATCTAAACGGAAAACGTAACAAGAACAAGGTAAGTATTTACAAGGCGAAAGGTAATCTCTCCGACTCATGTGCTTGCGTTCGGCTGCCTTCGGCTTTACTCGGAAGTGCACAAAATGGCGGAAGAAAATTCCTAAAATTCTTGACGTTTCTGCAATTTATTCACACTTTACTGAAATGCGAAAATAAAAGCATACATTTAACATAGAAAAATTGAATTTGTACACAATGCGCGTTCGAAATCTATTGAAAATTATCAACTTAAAAAAAATATTTCCTGTATAAAAAATTGCTTTTTTCTGTTGGTGGCGACATGTTTGTTGTTTTTTAACGAAAATACGGAATGTTTGTGTTTACACACACAACCTACAGTACGTAAAACGTTTCTTAAAATAAGATTGACGATTGCCAAACAGATTTGAAACAACAACTGTGAAATTTATAGTCAAACCAAACATATTACATTCGTCCATATTTTTAACAACTGTAAATATTTGCCTTGTGTAGTTATGATACGTTGTTTACACCTGTTTGTTTCGAGAAGTGTATACGGGCGTGGTATGAAAACGTAAAATGTGAGTTTTTTTTTTTTTCCGGAAATGTCTGAAAGGTCAATGCGGGAAATTTATGAATATATGAACGATCTATGTGGGTTTATTTAACATTGTTTATGTAGGCAATTTGTCGGAGCCTTGAAGAACAATCAATGGATGGGGGAAAACGAAAGAAACTGGGACGATGCAACGAGGTTCCACTGTAGACTGTCTTCTGGAGCATAAAGTAACACAATATTTAATCCGGTTTAAGAGATTTAGGAATTTGTGAAAAGAAAGTGTATTTTCATCCCGTTAGCTATCGAATTTAGAAACATAGAGAAAAAAATTATTTTTATATATTTACGTAAGCTTCATTGTAAAGCAGAAAAGTTTCTATATATCTCAACGTGTTTTAAGTTATATCGAGGATTTTGGAAAACACATTTCACCTCTTTTCACACCCTTATTTGTTAAATTTATAAGAATGTATAAAAAGTCGTCCTTAGTTGGTGCCTAATCATAAGAGACGACCACCCATGCAATTTCATGTTTTTAGTTAAGGTGAGTTTGGTAGGGTGTTGATAAGCGAGTGTTTAGGCGAGTGAGTGGAACAAATCGTTTTATAAAATAACTTTACATATTCTGTTTAAGAAACCTTTTACACATTTCAGTGAGCCAATGAGAAGTCTTAACTTTTCAACTCAGGATAGGTTTGATTTGTCACAAAATACGTTATCCAATCAGAACTTCAGAAAGACTTTACAACCTTTTAAATATTACATGACTCTACAACCTTTTAAAAATTACATTGTTTCAAACATTTTTTTAGCAATTTGCCACCTATCCGTAAAATGCATTAGTGAATATTGTTACAAATGCATTTTGCCCAATGGCTCAGAAACACTAGAGGCACCACTATCTATGTGGAAGTAATCCACAAATGCCTGAAATATTTTACCCATCATCATACCTGAAGTACAGCTGTTATCTTCGTTTTATTTGGCAAAAACATTTGGGAAAAATAAAATTTACTACAATTTACTTACTTTCACATGTAACATATCACTTATCAATTATAAGCCTACTCTAACACTCACTGAAAACGCTTGCAACACCATCGTAAGTGTGATACACATCGATACAAGAATGCTCAATACAGACATCGAGAAAATCATGCCACCTCTGTCTTACAAGTTACAAAACTGACTGATGCAGCCCTTTCTCCGCAGCTTATAGATTAAACTTACATCGAAATAATTGAAATAGTTTCGCATATGTGAATGTAAATACAGTGAACCCTTGATAACTCAGACTAAAAGGGGGAAGAAGCTATCGGAGTTACGATTTGTCCGTGTTACCGAGGGGTGTCCGGGGAGGTGGGGTAATCAGTCATTAATCACAATAAACGCGAAGAAATTAGTACGCTATCATTTCTACAATCAAAAGAGGCTGCAATAAATACTGTTTTGTAAGTAACTATGGTATCAAGTTACGGGAGGGCTGCCATGCAGTGGGAAAATTAACGCTAACGTGGAGGACTACGAAAGAATGTCAATCAATGTGGGTAGTCAGATCTTAATTTTTTTATACTGCTACTTCTGGCTGATCCTTTTTTTTATCTCTGTGCTAGAAGCTGGCACCAAGGCACCCTTCTATCACATAAAAGTTTTCGTCTGGCTGGCGACAGCCAATGTGCGTGCAGGTGTGAGAGAGATAAGAAATGATCGTTGGAGATAAGCTAGGGAGGTTGCGAGCGGAAGTAGTCAAGGTCAACAGGTACAGTCTCATGCAATACAAACACCGCCGTGCCCACACGCATCTCACACAAGATGTTTACACTGAAAAATACCTTACGTCTGTATGTTACAGCGTAGGGGCAGCAGCCAGCTGCTAGCCTGATAGTTACTCTACCCTCCTACAAAGTTACAAAAATAATTTAATAATTTTCTTTATATACACAAATAAAAACGGTACTGTAATTAACTATCCTTCTGGGTCACTGTAAATATGTGAACACATTTTAACACTACTAATTTTAAAATTTAATTTTATGTATGTAAATTGCTTCATAGAACACATAATTTACAGATTTATTCTTACACAAATTGTCATATTATAAAGCAATAAAATTTTAATCATGTTGTACAGAGTTACCGTATTTACTCGCGTAATCGCCTCATATTTTTGACCAAATGTTAGGCCCAAAATAGGGGTGCGGCCATTATAAGGGGTTTTCAAAAAAATTACCTTCTACATTTTTTTGGTGTAGAACATAACAAATGTACATTTTTTTCTACATTTACTCGTTCATAACGTGACCATTTCTTCTAAAATAAAGAGAGAGATTTTGTCTGTGTATAGTTACAACCCTCCAGATGCTGTTATATTATCAACAGAGCATCATCAACCAGCGAGCATGACTCATCGTGTCTGGCTTGGGCATGGATGTTGTGTTGTTCTTTCACCACCCACATCGGCTCTTGAAAACATCGTTGTTAAAGGGGCGTAAAACCGTCTCACCAATTTTTCTACATCGCAATGCGAAGCAATGATTTTAAATTTTTCTTTAATGTGCGGAACAATTTGTTTTGCAGCCCTGAATTCATTGTACATACCAGAACAAAATAATTTTCCGTTTATGTGTCATTGTAACCCGTAGTTACCGTCATTTCACAAGCATCATGCTGAATTGTTTGTTTACAACACACGTGCGTGCCTGGCACGCTGGACGAAGAGGGAAGAAAGATAAAGAAGTGAGAGGTCGGCCTGCTGCGTTGCATCTTTACTCGCGTGTCGCGCGCCTCGCTAGCAACATTTTACCTCGCGGAACTTGTTGGATATTTACTGTGGGATTATTAAAGGCTAAGTAGCGATGGACGACTACGTTAAAAAGTTCAATATAATGTGATGAATTTAAATCCAGCAGAAACAATTTTTTATGTCTTTTAACCAAGAAATAATTAATTAAAAATTACTAAATTTTTTTTAAAAATTCTGTCCGAGTTATCCGAAGTCCGGGACATCGAGGTCCGAGTTATCGAGGGTTCACTGTATATTCATTACAATTCCGACACATAATTTTACGTGAATCAGAACATCAATACTTCTTCACTAGTTTGTGTGTCACCTTTGTACAGAATCAGTATGTTCCACAGACCATGCTCATTCCATTAAATTATACCGCTGATACGAAAATATTATGAGCAACTTATAACCGAAAAATCTCTAAATTGTGGCATTTGAGATTTATATTATGAAAACTTTATTGCACATATTTACGACACACGTGGTTGTGTACCCCCATTTTTTGTGTGGGGCAAAATCTTGTTGCAGATGGTAAATGTGGGATAGATGCCCTCTAAGGGAAAAGATCGTTACATAATCACTCACTAACTAAAGGGATTATCTTATTTTTTAATGCCTTCAAAATTCTTTAAAAATAAAAGGTACGGTATTCAGTATCATATTAAGCTTCCTAAAAAAAGTAGTACAGTAATTATATATCACCTGCTATGGGTGATGTGCCCAACCCTCTGTGGGAGATGCCTCACAGTGAAATTTTTACTACAAATGAACTATGTTATAAGAAATTAGTCTTGTAGAAACCATTTAATCTATTAAGTCATTCACCATAAAACAGAATTGAAAGTTTTAAATTTTTTTTGTAGTATTGCAGCTTCATTTTTTGGCATATTGCTTCCCGGCTGGGAACCATATAAATTGCATGTTTCGTGAAACGTTTTTGCTTAAAACGCTCTTGACTCCAATCTACCTTATCATTCGTTTCAAAATGGTTTTCGAAGCAAATTTAGTTTTCTTTTATTTTGAGCCACTCATGCTTAATACCAGAACTTTTTTCTCTTCATCTGGAGAGCATTCCTTTTCCTTGATGACTTTCCTATCTTAGTTTTTGCCGCCAGTTGGTTTTTTTATTCGCTTGAAATATGTTTTGCACATTGCTTGAGCATTTTCGTCCCATATTTGAGGGATTTAGGAATTATATTCAAATCCATGAAATGCTTCGTCGGTGTTTGCATTATCAATTTAGAATTTTTGTCTCTTATTCTTCTATCACAGAGTCAAGAGTTGGTGATACGTCCAGTGTGGGGTTTTACATTCTGTCTCCTGCAACGGTTGAAGTTGTAGCCGATTTATTGGGCTGAAGGACAGGAAAATGTAGATGAAACTTCTCCATGCCTATCCAAATACTAAGGCCTAGGCTCATTTGACGGTTTCACAAATGTGTCTGCAACCACATATTCTGCTCCTAGTAACTGTTTCTGAGTTTAAGACCTCATTTTCTTTTTCAGAACTCTTCTCACGGTGGTTAAGATGATCAAAAATCGAAAGATCAGAAATACTGGAAAGTGGTTTGGTCATGTTTTTAGATTTAACAGACATATTCCCGTAGCATGAAAACCAGCAAATTATTTGATGCAGCTTTCGTTCATGCCTTTCCAATCAGCACTATCGCCTGAAATACTGAGATTATTCTGTTCTTTTTGTGTGGCATTCAATAAACGTCTTGTTTGGAAAATTTTTCCAGGGACTTGAAAAAAATTTTCAATCACGACTTCTTCGTCTATGTGCACAACATTAATCCTTTCGATACACATAATTTTATCTCAGTTTATTTTTCTCTTACCTCATTTTATCACTAGCTACTTGGTTCCTCGAACAACGCAATGAAATTGCAAACGCAACAAAGATAAGTAGCTTGGTAAAGTGAACGTCTGCCAATTGTGATAGTTACCGTTCAAAGCAGTGCAGATAAATAAGAGAAGTCTCGTGCTATTCTTTTAACCAGGCTATTCTATATCCCAGAGGCTAAAGAAAACAATTCTCACACCTGTCATCAAATCTATACGAATAAAGTGTTCACAGCGATGGTAAATAACACAGTTGTCAAGTCAGTCTTCTATTGCTAAGAACATGCGAAATTCGTGTTTTTTTGGCTGTAGACTAGACTGCAAGCTACTGTGCATTAGTTTGACCTATGTCGTTGGCCTGATAGCTTGTGGCTCGCTCTGGAGACCTCTGCTGGCCAGTAATATAAAACACAGTGGCATTGTGACCAATCTACTGCGACTTTATCCCACAGTTAACAATGTCTTATAGTGAGCAGAAACCAATGGAATCACCAATTTCTCTCGGGTCTGTATAGGGCAGTGGAGTCTAGACTGTCTGCAACAAACAACACGAATTTTACATGCCTCTATCTATTACCCATTAAAAACTACACAATAGCCTAGCATATGCTGCAGGGGTCTCTCTCATAGTTGACTGGGACATCTGTCCTTTTGTGTCGGTGAAATGCCCCACGTGTATTTAAATTATGTGTTTACAGTGCAGTGAATATAGTTTTCCCCCACCTTTTCAAAACAAAGGATTTAACTTCATTGTGGACGAAACATACATCCAGTATGCACACAATATTATAACACCATACACTAGACCCCCGATTTTACGAACCCTGGATTTAACGAAGGTAGCATTTTTCTACGAATACGATCTCAGGAACCCTCAAAAAATAACAAAATTATATGACAAAAAAATTGTAAGGAATTACGTTGACAGTGAATAAAACATACTGTATCTAATTCACGGCATTAAAATATGAATTGTAGAGTTGCAGTTATTACTTGGTAAGTCACAATATTAAAAATAAAACAAAAATAGCGAAAATCCGTTAAAAAATGTGGCAGGGACAGTTTGAAAACCACGCGGCGGCGGCGCCTGTGCCAAGCCCGCCGGCCTGTCTCCAACTACGACGTATAAGGATGTACAATATATTAAGGTCGTACTTTAGACGCAAAGTTCCAGCGCATGCGCATATGCTCATTTAACTATAGTACAGCCTCATTCTAGGCTGTTTCACGACGTCTTATATCTCTCTCGTCTCGCGCTGAATGAGTTTACTTTTTTAAACGAACCCTATAAATAATAGCGTTAATTTTTCTTTATTGCGTTAACACCATACATACTTAAAACAATTAACTTGGCGCATAATTTGCTTAAACAATGCGTTACTGCGTTTCGTAAAACGTGTGTTTCACAAGTGAGCACGATAATTGCGCTACCTATTTTCCAAAGTGTAGAAATATTTGTCTCCGGGTATGTCGAACTTGGAAAATAAATAGACGTTCGTGTATTACGTAATCCTGGAACTCCTAATTTATGTTTACCGCATATACTGACTGCGAAAGTGATTATTTTCAATCACTTATGCAAGTCTGGAAGAAACTGATGTATATGAACCAACTCAAAATGGGAAACCAAGTTATCAGCTCCAGAAGACGTGCGACTTGCAGCAAGGAAAGAAAATGCTACAAGAAGACGAATCATTGCGCTCGTCATCAAAGTCTACTCAAGAAAAAAAGCAAACTGGATCATTTACATCAACTAGGAGAGCCGCAGATCGCCACATAAATAAGTATCAAGGGCGACCAACAAGTAAGTTATCTGTGTTCATCCTTGGTGACAGTTATTGTAAGGGTATTGCCGGTAAAGTAAATGAGGTTAACCCCAGCATCAAGGCCACTGGTTTTTCTAAACCGGGAGCACGTCTAGGTGAAGTGCTTTGTACATTAGAAAATGATCCAAA
>PNEQ01043133.1:0-36126 GCA_003012365.1 Medauroidea extradentata | reverse complement strand
CACAGGAGTAATTGTGTGCATAACTAATTGTGTTGTGAGAGTTCTAGTTGATTACTGTTTTGTGTATTTCATAGCTTTGTGAGCTATTAAATCCAGTACTTAATTTAACTCTTTTATTTGTAATTATAGACCTCTATCCCAAAGAACTCATGGGAATTGCCCACATGTAAAGTTTTATGTCTCAAACTTGTAACAATATGTATGTCCTTAACGAGTGTCTGCCTGCTGTAACACTTAGAACTTGGTCTCGAGAGATATCATTTTGCTCTTCTTCACTGGATCACTGGAACATACCGACGTAGCACTACGCTTGGAAACCATGATGATACTGAATAACTGAACACTGTGTGGGCGCGCACAACTGTTATTTTTCAACCCAGGCCGTATGACGTCATGCCAGGGTGGCACGCATGCTGTGTCTGGTCAGGGGTGTAGAAAAAGACGCAGCTTCTTACAATCTTCACGCAAAAAACGTTGCGGCACTATTTTGCGTTAATTGAAATTAAACTAGTGTTAATTGAAAATCGGACAGTTGTCGCTGTAATTAAATTCACGCAGCTTGAGGTCATGTTAAATGAGGGATAGGTGTACTGACTTTGCCCGGGTGACCGGAGCCGAACCGCCTCTACACGCCACCAGTCGCTAACTGCCGAAGCCTTGGCGTGCTCAGGGCGATCACGCCACTGACTTTCTGGGCTATAATCAGTAACTTTTTTCTTAAGACCTTAAAAAAAATTCACTGCAAAGTCTTACATTGAGGCTGAGGCAGAATTACATCAGACACCTGAGTGAAGCATTACTAACATTATGATTATTTTACTAGTCATGATTAAAGTTTTTATCATCTGTATTAGTTTTGACATCATGATTTTATTATAATGGCTATAGAAACTATTTTCAGTTACATTTGTGATAGTTTTGAAGATAACAAAACAGTGCTGATTGAGTGATCATCAATTTAAGAGTATTTTCAGTCTGGTGAATCTCAGAAAAAATTGTTTCAATTTTCAGTGATAGGAACACAGGCGCAACATAACTGTGGTTATGTATGGTTTCGGAGACACATGACCACAAAGATTTTACATGTGTTTTGAAAATGGCACTTACTTTGTCACATGGTAACAGTAGCTTGGTTAATCGAGAATTGCATTGTGGAAAATCAAAAGGAAGTGCCACTTATAGCACAGCTGTAAGTGTATGAGATTCAGTCTTTGAGGCATGAGGAGTGGAGAAGTAATAGGTAACAAACAGTCTTATTCATTTTGCTAAAATTGCTCTGATTCGGTGTGCAGTAATGCTTCAAACCAAAATAGAAAAGAAGACAACGAAGAATATAATAGCTGCATCCATGAGAAAAGATTTATATTCTAAGAAAAAAAGGCGGTTGGAAGAAGTAGTTATGATTGAAAATGAAAGACTTTTACTACATAGGCTCATCTCCCATTGGCTGAGCAGCATAAGTGGGTTTACCCTCCATAAACCTGTGGTTTTCCAGTCTCCTCGTCAGTCACCACTCGTGTTCCTCAACCCTGTGTATCTACCTGATGATGGGAACAGATTCCAGTCCCGAAACGTCGTTACACTGTCTGTCTGGAAAACTACTGTGTTTTGTTTCATCTCATCTTTGTGTCAATTGTTGTTTTTTCTGTTAGTGTCTGATACCTACTACGTTTTTGTTTTGTCTCATCGTTGTCGCATGTTGACTTGAGTGTCTTTTGTGATTTTTGATATTTATTATTTTCATTTGTCTGTCTGTTCCTTGTGCCAGGTAAGGGTATAAATGGGTGAATTATATAACAAAACAACAACCTAACATTAACCTGGGTGGAACCCATTCACCACCATTCTGTTATAGGCCAGATTGGACGCCTCAAAATACTTGAAACTAAACTTGATAGTAAAGACATAATAGGTAGAGCAAAACAATAATATAGGGGTAACGAGAAGTAAACTTGGTTAAAATAGGCGAATGGGTTCTTTTCAGGGACTGAAAGTATTTCTTATAATCTACAAATAATTACTTATTATCCAAATGTAAGACTTTACTTATGTATTTTACGTAGTGATTCTTCAGCTCCTACAATGAGCAAAGAATTTTGCAATAAATGGCCCTCAACAGAATACAATAACAATAATATTTGTTGTAACATGAAAACAAACGAGGGACAGTTTCTGTCGCGAAGGGAAACACACTACTTTGGCTTTAAAATTCATACTTATTAGGGATTTGATTAGCAACTGCAAATTAAACGCAAGATTTCTTTACTTAGGGACACTTTACTCTATGAATAGAAAAAGGGGTGAGGAGAGTCAAAAATACAACTTGGAGACTGACTGACATTACAACAAAGTAAGTGACTCCAGACATGTGACTCTGTATGACTACATACATGTGACTCTCAGCTCGGACCTACTTTTTTACTAACACACAAATAGGCTACTTAACTGTTCACATTTTGTACCGAAGTCCGTCGTGGTTCCTCCAACCCTCAGCCTCAACGAGTGACTCAACTAGTCGAAGACCAAGTGGTGAAGACGGAAGACACAAGACTAATCTCTCTAAAATGTTTCTTAGCAACTACTTTTATAACTTCTGGCTCAAAAACACTTCCTGGACGTTCAAACGACTGCACACGTGTTCAAACGAAAAGTTAATGTTCAACGACAACCGACGTGAGTGTTGATGTTATTCCTCCAGAAAATCTGCGCAGCGCTGAAGTGCCAACATACACAATTCCAGGGCTACTAACCTGGATGACATCAAGCCTGCCAACTTGAACAGGTTGTTTTCACGGGCTTCTACCGAGAAGCATTCAGGTGATGGGGAGGGGGGAAACAAGCTAAGCTAGCTTTTCTCGGCCCGGCTGTGCAGTAGATCTACGTCATCCAAGCTGATGACCGGTGACCTAATCAAAGCTCTTTACAATTTCTAGCCTGCACGTGGCCCACGAGTACAGTAAACATAACTAATCAGCTGTTGTTTTGCTGGACGCTCAGTGATGTAATTAAAGCAGGTGGACAAACTTCTCGATGTGCACACAATCACGGCGACAAGAAACGGGACTTCTTCACTAGAAGGCTACAAAGAAAATAACACCACGTGTGTTGTGTACAAAATTACGATTAAAGCTTACATCACCCAGCTATGTTCGGGATAGCAGTGGCCTATGTCAGCTATTTCACGGCAGCACCATGAAACAATCGCCTATCTCAGGCATAACATATTGATGTATTTGTGGGGGGGAAATTGACAAAAACTTCAAAATACTATTAATGATACACAGCTGCTATTGTTAAAGAACTAGAATTCAATGAACCCTAAAATGAGGAATTATTTAAAGCAGGGATCTGAACAAAAAATAAATGTATCTTAACAAAAATCAAAACAGAAAAATCACGTTGTGACACTTGTTTTATTTGACCCAATTCCATTTGTACCACTGGAAAACTGCCTGTGCCCTCCTTGAAGTGTTTGTGTACCATTTGACTGCCGGGTCTCGACGTCCCCCCCCTCTCTATACCCCTCCTTTGGCTTCGAGCCTGGGATTGGTAGGGCGAGTGTGGGGAGGAGATAGGAAGAGGAGCTACGGCTTGGAAGGAATAGAACATTCGGTGTTGGACCAGCGGAGTGAGGACTGGTGCTGCGACAATTCGACGAGTCGCTGCTGCGTGATTAGAGGCGATGTGCTTAAGTTTGGCGTGATTTGGTCGAACTTTGATCTGCTTTAACGGGGAAGATTTTCTGACGTTTGGATTTTTGCGTTTTCTTAATACTGGAAACCATTGCCATCTCTGAGGAGGCGTTTCCGTATGGATTGTGGAGATCGATGAGGAAGGGTCATCAAGGATTTGGAAAGAAGGTGATGGGTTTTCTTTCTGGGCGATAATGCAGGTAAAAAGAGAAGGTACTGTAGGTGTTGCGGATTAAGGAATATTGCGGCAATCAATATCATCCATGGAAGTGTATTGGATGCTTTCATGCATTTCGGCGCATTTAACCATCCTCGCTCTTTCGGAGGCCTCCCATGTTATTGAACTATAAGAACTAAGAACTATGCAACTTCTAGGTCTCGTAAATAGGCAATTGGGGTAGTCCTACTCTCCTTTCATTCTTGAACTTGTATATTTATGTATTAGGTGATTGGGTGATTGTATGGGTACTCTGAACTCATAGTAAGGACTGTATTTGGCCGTTTGAGATGTATTTGGTGTAATGTCCTTTAGAGATGATGTTATACAGTATATCCTAGTGTTCTTGTGTTCATATGTCCTAGTGCTCTTGTGTTCATATGTCCTAGTGTTCTTCATAATCTTCGTCCCTTGTTATATGGTACTAAATTGCATTGTATGAAATGTTGACAGTTATATTTATTTACATATAACTAGGGACTATGAGGGTTTCAAATTTTTCGGAAAATTTATGTTGTTTATGTGTCCAGTTGACTAAAGCATACTCTTATTTATGTTTATCTATTATTTTCAGCTTTCTTTGACAGTAATTTATTTCACAGTATTCGGAGTATGTCCAAGCAACTAAGTCCAGTCATGCACTCCCATTGCAGAGTTCTTTCAAAGATCATAGGTTAAAGGAACTTTACTTCAATAGGGCACTTTTTATCACAACAAGAAATTGTAGATGGGTAATTTTTGATTATTTAAAAATTGTTTGCAAGAACTAAAGTTTTTTTAATCTTCATTTTCTATAGTACGTATTCAAGTTTTTAACCTTTGACTCAAGAATATATAGCATTAGAATAAGGTGAGATATGAAGAAACAATAAAATTAAGAGTGAGTGAGTGTAAGATTTTGGTCAGCGCTTAATATTGAGGTCTTTAGCGCTATTGAGGAGTGATATGTGAGTATGGAGCAGCGTCGGAATGAACGGGTGGGTGAAACAAGACATCCCCGAGAAAACCCGCTGACCTGCGGCATCGCCCAGCACGATTCCCACATGCGAAAATCTGGGGACCAACCCCACTGGGAATCAAACCCGGACCGCCTAGGTGGGAGGCGAGAGGTCTGACTCCTCTGCCACTGCGGCCCAGTAAAATAAAGCTTTAGTAAAAAATTTATTAGTATTATTTTACATTTAGTTTATTGGCATAAGATATTATTTTCTGGGATGTCAGAAAAATTTGTACAGGAACTTAATAATCCACCTAGTTGCTGGAAATAAATGAAATTATTAACTAACTTATTATACATTCTCTTCTTATGCAACACTGAAAATCGTCCAGTGAATGAGAATGTGGTGAGCGTGTGAAGGCAGAGACGATACGACACAGTTCAAATGTGGCCGGATATTTGATGGCTGCTGCTTATGCAGTGTTGCCAGCTCACAGCTTTGTGTCTCAGCTGATACAGTTGGAAATTAAAACTGCAATATAATATATGTGACAGTATGAACATTGTATTATTTAACCACAATTAATATTACTTGAAATGTTTTGTTCTACACAAGATTTTAAAAACATTTGAATCCTTCTAAATGTTATTCATAAATAACACTAAAATTAAAATTTTGTGTTTGGTGGTAAAAAAAGAGCTTAATCAGCCTATGGGTAGGTGAGAGTTGAATCTGTGTATGTGTGTGTGTGTGTGTTGGCTAGTGTAGTGTGTCGATTCACTATCCTTCTTTAATTACTTTAATATATATTATACTGCTTGACCATTGCTAAACATTGCATTTTTATTTCATCTATTGCTATCCCTGATGCCACCAAACTGTCCATGAAATTGAATGGTTCCTTATTTGGCCAAGAAGTTTTGTGATTGTTAAAGCATAATATTTGGTTTTATGTAGAAATGTTGCTTCATAGCAATTCCAGTGTGTGAGCAAAGCAAATTTGCTAGTATGACATTTATTTTTGATGAAATATTTGTTCATATTGTCACGACTAAGACATACGGGCGATTATTTCTTGAGTAAATCTATATTCTCTAAAAACATGCATTTAAGGCCTTGTTACGGAGTTTTGCAGTGATTTCGAAAATATTTATTTTATTGCTACCTAATACTCATATCAAAGTTTTGCTGCACAGTTTTGACACTTATATGTTATAATTGGTAGCTGAATTTTTTTGTAGAATTATATTGAACGGTTTTTTAGATTTCATCACCAAAGTACCACGTCTTTCGTCGTGAAAATAAGCAATAATGAAGAAAATTATTTTTTTTCTGGCGAATGGTACATTGTTTTAAAAAACACGTACACAGTATTATGCATCGTGTGATTGCACATTGACTCAAATTTTTTCAAAACTTTTGGTTAAAAAATATTAGAGTTAATGGCACCAGTCTGAAACAAACTTGGGAACAAGCCCTTAAGTATTATGGGGGCAAAACCAAAGATTAGCAACTCAGTTGTAGCTAAAGAAAGATACATATTACACATAGCATGGTTACAAACTTTAAATAATTCAATTGTTTTTCCTAGAGGTAAAGTTCTGTAAAAAAATTCCTCTGGAGTTGGGAAACCAAAGAACTATAATAACTGAAAGTTAACTGAAACTCATGCAGATTCTATCAAAAAGCTTCTAAATTTACTAAACAAAATAGACTTAATTAATGAAAGTTATCATCGAAATTTAGAAACTGACAAAAATTAATGACTTGAAGAATTGAACGGTTTGACTGTAAACTGTGATAAGGGACATTCACAATAGTGATTAGGTGTAAAACATAGTTACTAACATGCTTTATGTATATTTGTAGAGAGTTCTGTTCTTAGACAAGAAATGGCAACTCTGTCATATCTTCTGAGGTTTTGCACTTTTTATGGTTTGTGGGATCCCTAGCAGTAAATAATGGTATGTGCTGATATCATGGCTGTCAGTGGTGATAAGGTGTGTGATGCTCCAATGAAAAATGTTAATATTTGTGAGGATTTAAACTATTCTGGAGATGTTATGAATACATACAATTCCAATAAGGATCCGGAATATGTTCCTGAAGGTAAAATTACCTTAGGATTGGATATAATTAAGTAAATCGAATTGATTCTTATAGAACTAAACAATGTACCAGTGAAATCTTGGATATTAACAAACATGCAACTGCAACTGTGCATATATTACAAACGAGCAAATTTCCTGAGTTTGCTTCTAAGTAACGAAGTTCGTTAAATTTGATGTTTTTTTTAAGTCTCTGTAAATTTCCAAAATTTACTATAATGCCTGGGGGGTGACTGCAATGAAAACAAGTCCAACTACATTGTATGTGTGTTAGCCAATAATAACATTTATTCATTTTTAGAGCTAAATAATGTGAAAATTAAAATGTGCACAGAATTATTACTTACGTGGTTTGTATTCTTTGCAAAAACAATTCGGAAGTATCATGTAAATGTGAAACAATATTTCTAGATACCATCTTTATTATGCTGCCATCTGCCTCATAAAGTTAATGTTGGTCAATCGCATCCTTCCAAATTTCCACAAACATGGGCACCTATTTAAAAAAAAAAAAAATTGCCTGGAACAGAATTCAATTTCACTGAAAGTAATTAGCCACAAAACCATACACTGTCTATAAAGGACTAACTTAATAATGCCCATAAATTGGCATTTTCAGTTTTGCCTAGTGCTACAAGAGCGCTGTCTGTCAATTACATCAGTTGTTAGGTAGTCACCTTGTCTGCCACTGGGCAGCACTTGTTATGTGCTACTGTAATGCACTCTAAGTTCAACTACATCAACTCGGAATACACATTGGATATGACGTGGTGCAAATGTAACTAACAATTACTGTAAATTTAACTGTCTAAAACCATTTGAATAAAATTTAGTATTAGACACACACAGATAATTTAGCGTCACATCCAATAGATCAGAATTACATAGTAACATGCACAGACATCAAAACAATTACTTTAAGTTTACATTATTTATTTTACATACCACATATGCAGACAGGTAAAGAATCATTTTAAAGCTGCTTATAATTTCATTATTTAGTTCACACGTAGTTCCAGAAAAACACCTCAAACCATGCCCGGTGACTAACCAAAAATATGAGACTTCTGGGTGCAAGACTCCAGAAAAACACAAACTAGCCATGCCTATCACATCCAACAAAAAAGTATGTAATGACTCAGACGTACTGGTGTTTATTTTTATAGTAAAACTAAATTCTCTAAAATAACTTGCAGACCTGCCAACTCTCACGATTTTGGCGTGAGGCTCACAATTTTAAGGATAATCTCACGCCCTCATGCCCTCACAATTTTTTAGGCCCAACTTTTTTTTTTTTTAATTTTATTACAGCAGCAATGGGGATGGTCATTAGCCAATAGAGCAATGAATAAGATGTTTTAACTGCTTATATTTTGTGGCACAGCTACATAAATACACTGGTTTTGTTTATTGCATCAATTTATAGTAAATGAATTAGTCGCTGGCATAATGCGCTGTGCAGCTCGCGTTGGCACATAGCCCCGGGCCGTGATGTGCTCTCTGACCGGGCCGTGCCGTCTTGCCCGGGCCGTGCCGTCTTGCCCGGCCCTGCCGTCTTGCCCGGCCCTGCCGTCTTGCCCGGCCGGCCCAGCTGTGCATCGAGCTTGCCCAGTAGTAGTTGATGAACCTTGCTGCAGTTGTTTTGTAAATGACTGGCCGAAGTTTGTTGTAAACATGTCTGATAGAAGTGTTTCTAAAAGTTACAAAACAAGTTTTAGTAAAGTTTACACAAATTAGTTTCCGTCAATATTCGAATCACGCAAAGGAAGCAATTTTGCATTTTGTAGCGTGTGTCGTGCGGATTTTTGTGTATCGCATAGTGGCCGAGGAGACAATTTGAAACACGTTGCCACAAAGAAACACAAAGAACATGTGAAGTGTGTTAGTTCCAACAAAATATTAAATTTTGCAGTGAAGAGTGATAATAGTGTTACACGTGCAGAGTGTTATTTTACATTGTTCTTAGTAGAACTTATTTAGTGCTAACGTGTGCTGATCATGCGGGGCCACTTTTTAGGAAAATGTTTCTTGATAGTGAAATCACAAAAAATACGACTGTGCGAGGACTGGTACGTAATACACCTTTTTCCATTGCAACTGATGGCAGTAATCAAAGGGATTGCAAATTTTATCCTATCGTGGTCACTTTTCGCAGCACTGACAAGCTCGAAATTCAAAATCGGCTTTTGGCAGTACCAGTTCTCAAAGACGAATCAACTGGATTAAATATTGGTAATCTCTTGCTTGATACCCTAAAAGAAAACATTTCATCTTCAAACGTTTAGCGCTAAGCGCTGACAATGCCCCAGTTATGATCGGACGTAAGAGTGGCGTGGCTGCTGTTTTGAAAAATGAAATCGAAAATTTGTTTGTAGTTGGTTGTCAATTCCATTTGATAAACTTATGTGCTGAGAAAGCTGCTGCGTGTCTTCCACCCAAAGTGGGTGACATTTTGGTAGATTAATTCTACTTCTTGGAAAAGAGTGTAAATAGGAAAGAAAGGTTGAGAGAATTCCAAATGCTGCATGACGTAGATACTAGGAAAGTTCCCAAACATTTGTGCACACGATGGCTTTCATCAGGAAAATGTTTGGCAAGGCTGGTGGAGCAATGGCAGCCATTAAGTAGTTTTTTTACGGTAGAATGTCAGCCTAAGGTTAGAGGTTCAAGTGTAACTGAGAGCACACTACAGAGTTACAAAATTCTGAAGCTAGGTTCGAAAATTTATGAATGCTCTACTGCATCTCAAAACGGTAGTGAAAGTGAGCTCCCAGTTTTGTCCAGTACCACAGGCACAGAAAGCAGGAGTACACATTGTAGTAGCGCATCATCTTCAAGCGATACAAAAATAGTTTCAAAGACCTCTCTTCCCAGCAAAGTAACCTCTGTACAAAATAGTTCAAAGAATCGCAGTTCCGAAGTATGTGTGACCAGCCCAAAGGACATCAAGTTAGCACACAGACCTGACGTGAAGAGATAAAGTCCTCAGCTTTAAGCAGAAAAAAGTGTGTCGTCTCAACTCACTAGGGAAGAGAGGTTTTTCATGTTTTCATCCAGTGACATAAACAAGGAATTTTGCCTTTTTGTGTTAAAAATAATTCCTGTGTTTGACAAAGCTAATGTTCAGCTACAGTCACGTGAACCTCATATTCACAAACTAAAACACACACTTAACGACTTGCTACGAAACTTGATGTCAAAATTTGTATGTGCTGATCTAGTAAAATCATCTACTTCTCTTTTAGAGATAGATTATCACATACATAGTAATCAAAAAAGTGGTAATGATTTGGTTATTGGCAGTGCTGCATTCAAAATTGTAAGCAGATTGAGTGTTGAATAGGTTAAATTGTTTTTAGTTCTGTTAGGAAGTATTATGTATGTGCATGCAACTACATAGTTCACAAATTTCCCTTAAAAAGTGAATTCCTAGCTCATGCAGAAGTAGCGTGCATTCAGCACGTAAGTCATGCATCATTTTCAAGTCCAAGATATTTTGTTGACAAATTTCCTAATCTTTTGGTTATGCAAGGACAAGATATGGACTGCGAAACAGATAGGGGTGTGCGAATATTCGAAATCACGAATATTTTTCGAATAGTAAATCTGTACTATTCGTATATGAAAAACGAATACAGAATTCCCAAATTTCAAAGTATTCTAGCAATTTCGAATAGTGAATTTTAAACAATCCCTGAAAATAATCTGAGCGGAACAAGGCATAATTTTACGGATATTTAAATGTTAAAATAAATATACGAGAAAGAACTGATATTCCTGCATATTTTAATCATTAATATTTTCATATTCATGTGAGGCGTTACATTTGTGGCCATAGATATACTCGTGCAGATCATCGTATACTTGGCACTCGAAGCGTAGCGATACACACTAACGAATCTTTCTCTATATACACAAGATGGCGGCGGTGGTGGTCACGTTGTGGGTCCAAGACCGTAACCACCACGATCACTGCTGCGAAAGTTTGACGTCTACCTAGTTACCTTGCATACATCTATGAAAAGGTGCTTGACGCTGTTTATGTTTAACGCTATGCTGTTTATTTACGAAAAATTGTATATATTGTCTCTGCGTAAAATGTTTGCTGTGGGGAAGTTATTAATAATTAATAATATTAATCATTCTTATTTTCGTTTAAGTAATGAAACAAAAATTATTTTGGACCCTTACTGATGTCGCAAAGAGTGGGAACACAAATTAAAATGGCGGAAACGTGGGGCAATATTATTTTTCAGCTGTTTGTATAGTCAGCAAGTGTGGATCCAAGGTATTCGTTGGAATGAGACGATGGTTTATATTAGAACTATATGCATCTCTAATATTGTGACCAAGTAAACATTTTTTTAAGTAAGCACGAAGTAGTTTCATGCGAGTTTACTATTGTTAAACTTTTTTTATCACTGATACTTTTATTTGGTTATGTAATTAGCCGGTTGAATATGTTCAGAATTTCTATACAACTAGGTATATTCTACGAATGTTTCCAAATGTGAAACACACAGGAAGTTTCACAATTATTTTAGCAAAATTAGATTGAAAATTTCTAGTCCCTGAAACCATTAGCGTTACATTATTTCCTACATACAAAGATCTTATTTTTCGTAGTATTGCAATAATTTACTACATACATATTAATTTAGCTTTCAAATTTCTGTAGTTAAATTCTTTGATAGATATTACAGAAAATTTTTTTCTTATTATCTTTGTACATGTAGGGAAGAAGTCGACTAGATCAGCTGTGCCACCTGTAGTAAGCACTTGTTTACAAAAACAATTTTGTGATTTCTTGTAAACATAATGTTAATAAAATAAGAAAATTAAGAAGAAAACAGTAGGCCTATACTACTGTAAGAACAGGTACAAAGTAACAAAAACATGTATGTTTTAAGAATGTTCAAGGTTAAGTGAAAACTGCTAAATTTGTATACTTATATTAATAAAGCAAAGTGCATTTCTATATCTCCTTGTAAATGCAAAGTTATGAACTGGCAAATGTACTCAAAAATTTGAAGAAACATTATTTGAAAATATTTAAAAATTATTCGAAAAAAATTAATATTCGTTCAAAAACTATTCGAAACACTAAAACCACTATTCACACACCCCTAGAAACAGATATATTAGAATTACAATTTTCTTCATTCCAAATAGAAGACCTTCCAGAAGAAGATAGAATTGACTCTTAAGTGGTCATTGATCAGACAGATAAAGGATTTAGATGGCAGTTTAAAGTATGACAGGTTGACTCGAGTTATTCTTGGTATTTTATCCATCCCTCACAGTAATGCCGAGTGCGAGAGGATCTTCAGCCAGCTGAAGAAGACAAAAACCCAGTTCAGATCGTCATTGTCTGAACAGTCTCTTGAGAAGTTGCTGAAAGTCAGATCTGCTCAAAAGGGTTTGTGTTATGAACAATTGTTCGATGAAGATTTTCAGAAGACTGCAAAATCTGCTACACATATTTAATTGAAATAAATTTTGAAGCAGAGGCTATGTAAATTATGTACAGGTATGTCGTATGTATTTTCCCATGTAATGTTTTTATAACTTTTATGTGATCTGGGCCAATAATTTTAAGGTGAAAACTTAAAAATAATGATATTTTTACCAGTTGTAGGATTATATTTTAAGAAACGAAAATTCTTAAAATAACACAATTTTGCACTTAGAAATTCAAAAAGGCCCCCCAACCTCCGTTTTATACGCGTAATAAGTGTACTCACGTCTACATAACATCATGATTTTTGAATATTCAAAGTTGTCAGGTCTCTAGTAAAGTATCACAGGGGCAAAATAAATGATCAGCAACTTGTTTACAGTGAATGAAAAAGTACAGCTCAGATAACAAGGTTACAACTCAAAAAATAGCCAGTGTGTTTTCTGGCATTAAAATTGTGTGAAAAATATTGGACAACACACAACTGCAAATTATGTAATATATATGCAAATTCTATCAAAACACTAACAAATTTTAGTAAATTAAGTAATTTATGAAAGTTGCCGCAGAAGTTTACTAACTGACAAAAATGAATGTCTAGTAGAAGAATTATTAATTTAGGTTAACTGGTTTAGATATTTTAAAATGTCAGAGTTATAAGTTATTAAATAACTGAAAAGTCACTTATCCACTTCCTTAAAAAAAACTGCATTAATCTTCTGTACTCAGATTATGATTCTTGAGAGTTTGTGGGTGTTAGATTGACTGTAGAATTTTAATTTAAAATAAAACTATGCAATATCTCCAGAGTGGGAAAAAAACCTAATTAAAATGAACTATCTCTTTTTCTGAACTAGACTGTGGTACTGACTGTGCTAAACTATCTCAATTTGTGGTAAGATTTATTGATGTCGGTCCTCTCCATTTCCACTTAGCCAGGAGCATCCAAATCCTTGCATGGTTGTAATTTTTGGTACCAAGTTTTTCTTTGACATGGAAAGATCCTCTTCCATGATGTCCTTGATATTCGTGCATGGCTAATTACCCAAATTGGCACAACCAGACCTCCTGACTCATCGGTACACCTTAATATGTACAGAGGCCACGTCTTGTCGACACGACTGAACATAGCAGCAATTCCCGTACAACTCAGAAACATGGTGTCCGTCAACATCCAAGTGCGAAACTGACTGCGAGTGTCAGCAAACATCTGGCTAGTAACTCTGGGTGCTAGGTGAAAAACTGTTTATCTGGGCAGAAGAGGGACTGACCTGCTGTAATGAGGCCACTTTTAGTCAGCGCGTATTACGAATTAACTGAACTCCACCTTTCCACAGCAGAATTAAAAGGACAATAATACTTTAAAAGGCACAACAAAAAAAAATTCTAACGTTTATGAGCAATGTTAATAATTATATAGAAGATATTTTATCGGGAATGAATATCTATATCTCAAACTCTGCAAATTTGAGGTACAAATTATATATTTTTCTTACTGCTGTTGTTATACTCTCATATGCAAGAAATATGTCTGCCACATTCTAAATCTTGACAGGAAACATTATTCTCCTAGAAGATTAGGGATCTATGGACATCACAAGGTGTGCTCTCCTAGCCATGTGTTTGAGCAGTCTGTGTGGCGTGGTGTAGGGTCAGGGCGAGGATAATAGCAGTGAGATGCAGACGGGAAGTATCAGTGGTGCAGGCGCATGCCATCTTTCTTGTCAATTTCCCTTCTTCACCATGTACTAGATGCACAAATAGAAAGGTTCTCATCGGAGAGGAAGCTAGCCGGGTGTGTGGAGGGGCCAGGCATAACGCATTGCCAGATTTAAGAGCATATGACGGCTTGAGCTATTTGCCCGTCAGCTTGTGAGCCACATGTACTAAACTGACATTAATTAATAAAAATATTTAAAAAATTTAATTTTTTAACAAAAGAGTATGCCAATGTTATATAGTTGTAAACAGTACTTAGTCCGAAAACATTGTAATATGTTTTGGTACTAAATTTGAGTATATCCGTAATTACGAAATTTGTGGCATAACTAAAAATTACCCAGAACACTGCATGTATTTAGCAAAAATAACAACAATACATCATGTGCATTAGTTTCGTGCTAATTATGTATGATGGTACAAATGTTGGATAAGGTGCAATAGCGCATTATGAAATAAATTTGCACAGTAGGACATTGCCATTTTTGAAAGCTCCCAGAAGAAATGTGTGCTGCATTAGCCATGCTTAAATGTACACAAAGCGCGTGATATCCCTTGTGTATCAATAAATACTATACATTTTAAACAAAAAAGGATGTCAAAAGTTACTGTTAATAGCTATAAGCAACTATTGGGAAGTATTGAATGTACACTCGGTGTTCTTCAATAAAACATTTTTAGTGGTAGGTCTTGTATTGGACAAATGCTTCTTGAGCTAGATTACTCGGCATATCTTGTGACATTTTATACAAAAATGCACACTTTGTTAGCTTCGTAATAAAGACTAAACCATTTTAAGAAATATCAATGTGATAGTGTGTTTTAAGAACAATGGAGTGCAGTGAAAAATAGTCATGCACCCAAATGAGCGGCGAATCAGCTTAAAAGTTTCCTAAATGCTTGCTTATGTCCACTGTCAAGGAATTTTGTTTGCATATAACGCAGCGTGTCATCTGTCCACAAGTTTGTGGCGAGCGAGCCTTCAGACGGGGAGGGCGT
The DNA here is from genome assembly GCA_003012365.1 of Medauroidea extradentata. NCBI lineage: Eukaryota > Metazoa > Arthropoda > Insecta > Phasmatodea > Phasmatidae > Medauroidea > Medauroidea extradentata. Next base: position 20,995 of record PNEQ01043133.1, on the reverse strand, counting down.
CGAAGGTCGTCTCTCTGCGGCCTGGTATCTAGCGGTCGACTAGGAAAGTTACTGTAGTCATGTCTGTTTTCTCTGTCTAGCACTGGCAGGCGAATAACAAGGAAACTATAGACTACCGGCCCGTGCACTCTCCTAGGCTGAGGTCACGTACGACCGGCCGTGCGCTGCTCCGAAATGTATTTAAACATAACACACAGCATCACAGAAACTATTTCACTTAGCGGAGTGCGGTTTTTTGCAAAATGACGCCATTGTCAATGTAAATATTATGATTTGGAAAAAAAAATTCTGACAGTCATGTTTTTTTTTACTGAAGTCGTGCTAACAGGCTCCAAAACTAATTTTACACAGGTAAGAAGTTATAATTGTTCAATGGCAAACTGTAACCACCACGTAAAATATGAATTGATATTTTTTTTTATTTTGCTATGCTTTATACTGAATGACATAAAATTTTGGAATTTTTTTATTCGCCAGATTTTCTAGTATCAAAGTTTTTAAATATGCATAGATTGTTCTGGCAAGGCGTCGGAGCATGAAGCACTGCAATAAATTAAACATTTGTTTCTTAGAAACATTGCAGCGTGTATTCTTCAATATTTTATAAATAGAATTTGCGAAGAGTGGTTCTGGGTTCAATTCCCATGTAAGGAATGGGTGTCAGGATAATTTATGTACGTCTGTCTGTGTTACAAATAGTTTGTTTTCAGAAACTTCTTTCTCTCGCTTTCGACGACATGCAAGCCATACAATACAACACAATCAATATGCAGACATAGACCTGCACATAACTACCTCCTGGTTGCGCCCCTTGTCTACACTGTAAAAGTACAATATAGAAGTAAGTAAATTTATGTATATTGCATTTAAATATGTAGGTAAATACCTATTCAACACTTTGGATGGCACTGGTTCCTCAGTTAATGATAGTGTTGGAACTGGAAGTTGCATCACCATGCCTGCTCGAAATAAACAGAGATGGAACGGCTTCTACACGGAATACTTTTCTTTGCAATTATCCCAATAGTTCTTTTTTTTTTAAATTGCATTCATAATACTCTGGACGAAATGTGTGGAAAATGTTCTGGTATTTTCACGTATAGGACTCAAGGCCCTTGCTGTGTGCCATCATTGGCTACCCATGTGTAATGTAGCTAGGATGCGACCAAGCTGTTCGCATCAATAGTATAAATCCACGCATCTGAAATAATTTCAAACTAAACACATCAAAAGTCAAAACGCATTGAAATAGTTAGGTTCTAAATTTTTACATCAATATCACAAAAACTAGACATGCAGAATATGTAAAAGGCGATAATGTTTACTTTAATCAGAATATTTGCAAGCTTGCCACTGTGATTCAATCTTGATGAGAAGGGAAGATTGAAGAGGAAAAATATCTACCATCTAAAGCAGTCCCCAGCAAGGAAATAAAGCATACCTGTACAAATGGCGAAGATAAGCAAACAATGCTGTTGGTCAGGTAAAAGTAGAGTAGTAAGAGCACAACATATTAAAGGAAGACTACAGAGAGAAGGACTTAAAGGATTCTTAGCTGAGCAAATTGATCCAAGTGGAACACTCAGGGTTGAACAGAATGCATAACACCTTCTAGTTGAACATATGTTAAAAATGAACCTATATTAATTGTGTAAAGATAGTTCAATGTAACAAATTGAAAGACAGTGTAAATTTGTGGTGTAATGTAACTGTGCTATGTTGCAAAAGGGTAGATATGTTAGTGTTTGAGATTATGGCTGGCATAACTGTATAAAACTGCAAGTGATAATTTTGTTGTATATAAAACATTACTATTTGTATAAGAAGGGAGATGTAAGGTATGTGAGATAATAGTTGGTACGGTTGTAGGCTACATAAAAGGACAGTAGATAACCAGGTCCTGGTGTGTGAGCAAGTATAAAAGTGAATAACTTATGACAGGCCCTGATAATAAAAATGTATGTTGTATAAAAAAGAATTTGAACAGATACTGACCAAAAATAACAGTAAAAGAAACAAACGGTAAAACAAAAATTAACAGTAAATCTCCTTGGTAAACCAAAAATATCAAATAAATACTCACTGGTAAAAACTTCATTGACGAGAAAATGGAGCAGTTAAACCAAACAACAAAAATACCAATAGGAAACACAAGGTCAACAAATGAAGAAACTAAAAACAAAAAAACCTGAATTAATATTCACTACTAAAAAACAAACTAAAGCGCCAGAAATATTAACAAATATCCAAACAATAGTAAGGGATATCGCAGAACACTATACTGTATCTATTCCAAGGTTGCAGCTCGTATCACTCTGCGTGTTAGCACGATTGAACAGCATTGGTTGCATCTGTAACAAGTTGCAGCGCCACCACCAGAAGTTTGTCGAGCTATCAGCTGCCTATACGAAGTGAGGTAAGACACCTCTGCTAAAACTTTCCCACAGGACGGTATGAGCAGACACAGGCAGTTAACACATTTCCTAGCCATAAAAATATTCATAGATATTGTATTTATACACATGTATGTTAGAAATAAAATACTTTTGACAAACACGTAAGTTAGTATGAAACAGTAACAGATAGTATAAATAAGTTAAAGAAATAGTTACCAGACTGGTGGAGATTTGAATCCCAAATAAAAAAAATCTCAATCCGTGTAGCAGGCAGGCTACCACTAGACCACCACACACATTCATCCTTTGATTTCAGTATTTTGGTTATCATACAATTGTCTCTAGTAATTAGAAAATTGTGTTCATTGCATATTACAGAAGATTCAGTATTTATATGTTATTGAGTTTATTGATACTGACACAAAGTTTCAATTTGCATACAAATATCATTCTCATATCATTTGTTTTCCAAACAAATTAACATAAACAGCTGGAGCTTCTCAAGTGCCGGCCATTTGTACACCCATTAACATTCCATCCTTCCAGTGATTCTAGCTAGTATTGAGTAATAGTAATATGTGTGACTAGCCTGTATAGCAGCTTGTATGGTGGCCTTTATAAATGCCTGGTAAGTGAACTGCTATGGTAGCAGGTACTGTGTAATATGACCGTTAGCAAAGGCCGTGGCTGACTCCTCTCTCAGCTCGTGTCATTTGACCATGCCATGTGTGCGTCACTGTCTCTAATGACCTTGCTGTCGACAAGATTTAAATTAAAAGTAAAAAATATGTTTTAAAATGTAATATCTTATAAGTTGAAATTACTGTAAAAGTAATTTTTACAAGTATTCATATTACATGTAATTCTTTACTCAGCATAACAGCTTATTTTAGCCGGAAGAACTTTACTTCCTGCTTCTTGCAGTAAGGATGACATTTCAGATTAAAAAATACTACTTGATCCAACTGTGGAAACCTTACACATCCAGAAGCTTGCTGTGAAGAATGAAGCTGGTGGGATGTGTAGACCCCTCAAGACATTTAATTAAATTCATATACTGCAGAACATGTTCCCAAACACAGCTTATATATGTATATATATATATATATATATTTTTGAAGTTCTGTTTTTGAAATCTCACTGGTGTATTCTATGTCTGTGATAGATGTTATGCATTTCACATGAACTGTAAATTTTATCATGTCGAGAAGTTAACTTGGACACTTAAAAAATTAACCTAAACTAGCTTTTCTAATAGGTCAGGAAAGAAACAGGAAACAGTAATTTTCATGTCAATTTATTAATTTTTTTTGTCTGATACTGGATGTAGAGATGGTTGCATTTTCTTGTGTTTTAAATTCAGTCTTGAATTTTGACCACTGCATTATTAACTACAACCAAAATATTTGGCCAAGTATTCCAACACTGTGTACAGTTTGAGTGCCCAACACAGAATGTGCAATAATTTTTAACAAGTAATGAGCCTTATCACTGACAAATGCAAGTGCAGAGTCATAGCGGACATCATATTTCAATAATTTAGCAGAGCTCTTGGACCAAGAGTTGAGTTAGCAGTTTCCAGTTAGCTGTCTCCACCAACAAATTTTTCAGCATTACATTTGATTCATGAGACGGAAATGCACAATTAATACACTCTCCTCTTTTTTTTGTTGGTGGTCTCATCAGCTAACATAATTACAAATTTTCTGTTCACTTCAGGTTTAACAGTGCAGCCTTTCCTCATCTACTAAACATGGTTCATACTTTTTTCAGTTTTGAATGTTGACAGGTACCTCGCCAGTGAAATAATTAACTGCAGTAAATATATTTCAGTATTACCAAAAATAAGTTATCTTGCATTTAATGTTAGCACGTATTTCTTCAAGCTAAAAATATATACATCAATGTGCAATATTTTTAGGAATATTGATTTCCACACAAAGTCGAACTATGTTGATACTGTTCAATGAGACTTTAAAAACAGGGATATTTTGCTAACTTGCAGTTACTTGCTGGCAGATTAGCGTAATTAATAGTATACATAATCTATTATATGATCAGTTAAATTTCAAAGTAGTAAACAATAATATTAGTAACATCAAAGAAATAAAAAAATTTGGTTCATCTTGTAACTTCCCACCTGACTGCCAACACCATAACGAGAGTACAAATCATAAAATTAAATGACTATGGCATAAAATGAAAATAACCACTATCAACAATGATACAAGAAAGGGGCTAAAAGTATTTTAACAATATAATTTTTTGGAAAGTAAAATTATTTGACATGCATGGAAAGTGTTTCCCAATACAATATCTTGATTACATAATTTATTTCTTTAGCAAATTTTTACTGTCACAAATAGGATATGCTATAATTTCTTACTTTAAAATTCAATGCTGTTTAGGCACACAAAAGGAAATACAAAATATATTAACTAAAACTGACATTCTAAGGGCTCACAACATCCTTTCAAAATAAATTTTGTTAATAACTGCATAACAGGGCATTTTTACACACTCACATTGGTGTGGTCTTGCAGGTTTCTTGCATCTAGGATCAATAACGAAATAACGGCTGCAGTAGCACAAACAAAAATAAATGTTTTATAATTAGTGATTGTATTCTTAAGGAGCATCCCTACACGAATGAGATTTGAGCTTCGGCCAGTGATGTACATTTTTAGCAACAGCTGGGCATGTTCTTGTTTGAGAAGTCATCCTGAGGGGTGGAAATCAAGGTACAGAGGAGTATCTGCAAGTGTAAAATAAAAAAAGACAGAAAATATGAAAACAATGTTCACCTTGAGCTGTTACTTAAGGGTTTTAATGCAGATATTTATTCACAAAGAACACATCTCGGTCACTAATGTTAAATTACTTGTTCAATTGAATATGTATTACAAATAAATGGCTCTAAATTATAATATTTGCTGAAATCCCATTTTTTTTATAATTGTACTTATGTTCCAGTATCAAAACTTCAACTATTGTAGTGTTATAAAGTATTTCGCAGTTGAAATGCAAAAATAAGTAATTTTTCTTTACAATATAGAATATTTGTTTTTAACCTGTAATATATGAAGCAGATGAATATCGCTTGAGGCAAAGCTGTAAATTATATAATTATATGGCATACAGCGTGCATATGAAAACAGCAAAACGCATATGCATAAAATTAGCGACGTATACTGCAGTATGCCCAAGGAGTAAGAACAATGAATTTCAAACTGTCTGTAGTATGGTGCAAAGTTACGGGTTGCTTTCTCTCCAACCCTTATAACCTCTTTCGACTTTGTCTCCCTTCCAGCAGCATGCCTTCCTTCCAGCAGCATGCCTTCCTTATACCTGTGCCTGCTCCTGCACCAAAGAATGTGAAGGGGGTGGCTGGCATGGCTGAGCAGAAAACGAGAAAACTCCCGGCATTGTGCTTTTGGCTGTTCAGGCGGTCGCGTTGTGTCGTGCCATAGTCACAAAAATAACTTTATAAAATGTTGATGTTGTGTTTGTCAATATGTATATTTACTGTTATAAGACAGAAATAATATATGTGTATCTTTAGTAGCCCAAACTGATTATTGCCTGTAGTCACAATGAAGTGAACTAAGATTTGAAAGAACCAAAGATAACAGCTTTTTTCATCAAAAAGCAGACGTCAGATGGTAAGTTTGGAATAATTTAATGCCTACTAGAAATGTGTATATGTAGTTTGAGTTAATTTTTTTTTATACTTTTATTTTATCATCACAATTAAAACTCAAGTAATATATAACTCTTAAAACTAACAGTGATTTAGGAAAATGATAAACCAAAGAATAAAGGATTACAAGCTTATAAACACTCACAATGAAAATGTTGTCGTAGGAATCAATATAATTTATGGTTAACAATATTGTATTGATTGTTTTATATGACACTCTCGAAAACAAACAAACAGTATCTTCTAGATCAACCTACAACTGTAAATATAGAGCATGTAGCAGTAACAGAGGAAGATAACTGTGGTGCCTCAAATATCTGCAGCTGTACTAGCATTAGTGACAACAAGCTTCAGCCAGAAAGTGCTAGTGCTAATGGTTCTGTAAATATAGTGTCAGACTTCAGGGATGGTGAGTCAACATGTCACTTTTATTTCTCTGTGGATCCATTAGACATTGGGAATTGTGTTTGATATGGGATATCTTCAGAGTTATCCAATGAAGAAAAGTTAAAATTTCTAAAGGAAAATTGGACCCTTTCTGCATCATTGCCATTTCCAATTGTTTCACAGGACAACAAAAAGAGAAAATTTAGAAGAGATTGGTTGATGTATCCTTGGCTTGCCTATAGTGCTAAGAACAATGGTGCATATTTTAAGACGTGTACTTTTTGTGGTGGAAAAGGCAGTTAGGCATATTGTGCGTCAATCCATTGATCAAATACAAAGATGCAATATCTGATTTAAAAAAAAAACATTCGAGTTGCAAGTATAACATTCTTGCCATTCATAAATCAGAGGATTTTTGTAATGTGTTTAAAGGGAAAGTATCCATTGTTGACATTCAGTTAGATACAAGAGCTGAAGAAATTATTGAATCGAACAGGCAAAAGTTGATACATATTGTAAAAACCATAATGTTTTGTGGGATACAAAATATATCCATTTAAAGTTAGTGAAATGAATCAGGTGGACTGTTAGTTGAAGAAAATGATCCAGGGACAAATGATGGGAACTTCAGATTGTTGTTGCATTTCCGTATAGATGCTATTCTAACAAATCATATCAATACGGCACTGAAAATGCAACCTTCATAAGTATGACTTCTCAGTGACTTGATTGAATGTTGTGGGGATGTCATTGATGAAGAAATAATAACAAAACTTCAGAAGGCAAGATTCTTCACAGTATTGGCAGATAAGACCATAGAATGAAGCAGCGTATATTTTTAGCGGTATCGCATCACATTTTGCGATACAATCGACCAAGCCCTGCGATACAAACTTGATTTTGCATCGCAAATTGCTACATGATTTTTTTCGTCGCTTTTCTGATGAACCACGCAACATTTTTTATTTCCTGCATATTTTACGCAACAACTCTCCCGCGACAATTTATTTTGTAAACTAAGCAACTAAGAATCATAGAGAAGTGCATACTAGTAGTACTGCCAACTTTCGGTAAAATACAGCATTAAAGTGGTCCTGATCAGGTTTAGCAGTGTTAGTGATCATTCATAAATAAAAAGTCTGAAACGGAGTAGCGCGTCTCCATCCATGTTGTTCGTTCATCTATGGTGTTGCCGAGTTAAAACAAGAACATGTTGTTATTTACGCTTCCCGTTCGTTTATTATAACTAATAGTTTTAACCCGAAAAGACTATACCGTAGATTTATTTCAATTTTTGATCATTTTAATCTTGTAATTGTTGACAGTGAGTAAAGATAAATCAGAACAAAGAAATTAACCTTTCGTGTGCAGTGGAAACTTGTGGCGGTAATTGACATTTGAATATTCTATTATAATTATGAAGGTTATAAATTTTATGTGAGTACTGCATTTTTAAAATATATTTTTTTGTGTTAATTTCCTGATCCCGTCTCGATTCTCACAGGAAATATGATTTTCCCGCCCGAAAATTTCCAGAACGTAAAAATCCATTTCTGCACAGCCCTAAATTCGAAACCAACCCTTTATATTGTGATCGAAACTTTACTCTACTCTACCTAAAGATGCGCTGGACGATAAGAGATTTGATTTTAGCCAAGTTTCGTAGTTTACGTGACCAATTTCGCTCAATCACTTTTGGTTAGCCAGGCTATAATAAAATGCATGCAAGGAATTAACACGGTTCATCACTATCTCTTTTATATGACTGTAACTATAGGCGAGGCAGTGTCTTCACATGTTATGTAACCCAAACACTGGAAGTAAACACATTTTTTCCTGGTATAAACGTGAGTAAACAGACAGGCCTACTAACGAATACTTTCGGTAACTTGTTATCTTATTCGCGTTTTAGTACCTTTTGTGCGGGTTTGGGCAGATAATTGGTGGTTTTGCTTTTCAAAAAGACTAAAAATAAACTTTTTTTATTTGTAATGTGGGGGTAGCCTAGGTTGTGTATAAAAATGGCTGCAAACAATGTGGGTGTAAGAGTGAGCACTTTCAAAAAGTGGAAAGCCGAGTTTGATCCAAGGAATCTGTGGCTGCAATGTGACACCAGAGATAATATTGTTCAGATGGTGTACTGTAGTTTGTGCCGTGGTAACGAAGATATGCTACGGGGCTTACGGAATTTCAATTCTTAGTTTATTGTTGGAGTGCATGGCGCCAGCTTAATAAAAGATAACTGCATCAAACACTCAAAATCTGACATGCATACAAATGCTGTCAATGTTGGCAACAAACCAAAATCATTAAAGGACTTTTTTGCTAAAACCCCAATAGACAAATCAATGGCATCTGTAAGTGACGATACTAAAAAATGTGTTGGCAAACTTGTTGACATTGCATATGTACTAGCCAAAGAAGAAATAGCATTTAACAAATTTCCACAGTTTGTCCAACTTGAAAAACGTCATGGTGTTGACATTGGTGAAACTTACAACACTCCTGTGAAATGTCAAGAGCTTACCATGTGCATTGCGGAAGATCTTGAAGGCACATTGAAGGAGGAATTGAAAAATGTCAACTATTTCAGTATTTGTTGCGATGGTTCTACTGATGTAAGTGTAACAGAAAAGGAACTTGTATTTTTGATCTATGTAGAGAGTAATGCTGATGTCCAATGCAGATTTCTACAAATAATTGATTTGGAAGATGGAACAGCAAAAGGCATTCTTTGTGCATTTAGAAAAATTTTGGATTACTTTGACATATCTGAAATTGAAAATAAATTGGTGGGCTTCTTGGTTGATGGTGCATCTGTGAATTTGGGACACAAAAAAGGTTTTGCTGCAGAGTTGAAGGAGGTTTGCCCCTGGCTGCTTACCATTCACTGCCTCAACCATCGTCTTGAATTAAGTGTTAAAGACCATGTTTCGTCAATATATTTAGCAGATATTTTTGCACTGCTAAGCAACATTCATGAATTTTACAGCAAGAGCCCAAAACGCTTGCACGAGTTTCGAGAACTACCTTTGATTTTGGGAGAAAATGTAATCTCTGTGCCTACTGCCAGAGTACAAGGTGTCAGATGGGTGACTCACACTAAAAAATCACTTGAGTTACTCCTCACCAACTACAGTGTCATTGTGCGACAGCTGGAAACATGTGCTGCAGAGAAACATCACATCTCTGCAAAACTAATGGGTGTAGTTCGCATTCTTTAAACTGCAAAATTTTTTGTATGGGCTGTTTTTTCAGTGATGTTTTGACTCATTTTTCAAAGTTGTCTCTCTCACTGCAAGGGAATTATGTGGACATGATGTATGCAATGACTGTTGTGAAGCGCCTGTATTCTGTACTTACCAGCATGAAAAATGGCTCTTTTTCTGACACCCTTGTTAAGTTATTATCAAGTTCAAACTAAGATAATGCAGGCCTCAGTTACCAAGGAATCAAACTGACTAATGTGTCATCAGTAGATGCATTCAAATGCAGCTATAATGATATTATCACACAGCTGCACAATGTAGTCTATAACAGATTTTTAGATTTGCATGAGTCAGATATTGAAAGTGCCGCATTGAAAATTTTGGAAGTTAAATTATGGCCTACAGAAGAAGACAAACTTTCATGTTTTTGTGTTGAAGAAATTAAATTATTGGCACAGCACTACCAGCAACTCTAGATAAACATTGAGTGACTGAAGAAGGTATCTGTAATGACTGGGCTGACTTCAAGGTGTTCTGGCATTATAATTTGAGGCATTTGTCAGGAAATGAACTTTGGAAATGTGTGTGCAAGGCATATAGCTGTAACTTCCCAAATCTTTGTCACATTTTGAATATGAGAGTGTTTCCTGTTTCCAATTCCAAATTGGAAAGAGCCTTTTCCACCATGAAGAGAGTGAAAACCGATTACAGAAACTGCTTGCATACAAAAACACTCAACAGCCTTTTGAGGATTTCCATTGAAGGCAAAGAGCTGAAGGAATTTTCACCTAGCAGCGCCACTGAAATATTATTTTCCAAACAATTTTGCCATCCTGAGACTGAACCATACGGTCCTCAGCCAGGACCATCGAAGAAACTGAAGACAGTTGCTGAAAGTGCACCAACAAAAACATTTCCAGATTCAGACCTTTCTGACGATGACTTTGAAGGCTTCTAATAAACATTACCCAATTGTATAGATTTTAGAGATTTTAATAGGTTGCGCCTATATTGGACCTGAAAATACTTGTATATATTAACTAATAAATCATAACACAGTAAATGGAAAGTTAATGTTTTGTAATTAATTTAACCCTACATGTTTTTCCGTCACTAGACAGAATGCTTTCAAAATATATTTTGGAATAAAAAATGCTAAGCAATTTTCCTAAACTGCTACACAAAAACAAATTTACTTAGCAAATTGCTATACAAAACATGAAAATGAAATTTTACCCTGGAATGAAGTCATTCTGAGCAGCTGTCCATTAGTATTCGGTATGTTGACTTTGTCGCATCCGCGTTAAGTGAGAGAGGATTTTATTAAATTCGTGCAAGTCTGTAATCTCACTGGCAAGTTGTTATCGGATACTTTTGTCGGTGTTTTAGAAGAGTTGGGACTTAGCTTGGCTAATCTAAGAGTTCAAGGCAATGATGGTGGCAGTAACATGTAAGTGGCATTGAAAGAAGCTCAAAGCTTTGTTCGAGAGGTACAACCTCTCACTATACAGAATGTTCTGGGAGTAGACGTCAATAAAGAGGCGGGTGATAAAGGAACCCAAGACCTACCAAATAAACCAAACGTGTATAGTCCTATTCACATCCTTCTGAAAATTATGAATTTTTAAAGAAAATTTGGCTATAAATTATTCTTAGCTAAGCATTTGCTGATGATGGAAAAAGTAATGGTCCATGTGGAACAAAATGTGTACAAACCAAATTAGTGTCATCATAGTGTCATCACATTTAAAAACACATTTCACGATGCTGAGAGTACAGCTTCATTGGGTAAAAAATTCACTTTCACAAAAGTTGTGTTTAGTTCTGAAAGATGCCTCTAGTTCTCACGAGGAAAAAAATATCAATGGGGCACATAAATGATCACCCGCTATTAGAAAAACTGCCTCATAGTATGGCCAATTAATTAGAAAAAACAGGTATTTTAAATTAACAAACATTGACGCAGTAAATGTGAAAACTTAACGTAACGCAGAAGATTCACGCAATGTAAAATCAGCTGTGAAGTTGAAATTATTATATGAGCAAATAATGAAATGTAACTTTATCGAAATTAAAATATTACACAATGTTTATAATTATTAATATGTATTTTGAGTGTAATGTGTTTAATAATATGTTAGGATAAAATGAAATGATGTTAATAATAGTGGTAATAGTCAGTTATTTCAAAAACAAAGTTGATATTATCGAAATGGAAAGTTAAGTTCAACGAATTAGATCACTGAACACCCTTACATTGTAGCTTCTTCATATTCACAACGGACGTGATTATTTACAGTAGAGGTTAGTGCACTCACCTCCCATCTAGCGAACTGGGTGTAGTCGGCAATCGTTACTGTGGTGTCAACTAGTCGTGCCTAAAGCTTTACACGAGGGGATATTGAAGGGCTCCCCTCTAAGAGCTTGAGGGAAGGTTATATATAACCCTGTTTGTCTTGTTTTGATGTATAAGGACTGGGTTCACTTTGCTACCGTGACTTGAGTGTTATAGGATGTAATTGGACTTGTGAAAACACTCAAACCCTGGTTCACTTAGTGGTGACAAGCAAGACCTGCTTGGACGTTTGGAACTGATTGAATTGAACAGGTAAACAAACTGATTGCTTGTTAAGATGTTCTACGAATTTTTACCAAGTTGTTGTAAAGTAATTTAAGGGTGTTCGACTTTCTCAGTATTATCAATGCGCGTCGAGGTCCGTCAGCGTATGTGCTTTGTATGTCTTGTATCAATGTAACGAGTATAGTATATTATGATTATGTAATGAGACAGTCTGAAGGAGATTGAGCAGGAATTAGTATGGGTCGTAAACCTGTTATTGTACTCTATTATATGAGGCAGTTACCTTTTGTGGTCTTGTTCTCGAAGGTGTTGGGATATTTTCATAACGCAAATCAATTGATTCATTGGAATAACTGGCCCATTTTCATGCGTCCTTTTTTATGTTCATTACGATGCTGCTTTGAGCATTAAAGTGACGTTAAACTGAAGCCCCTGAAGGGGTAGGCAACAGGTTGATTGGTCTTTCGTTTACCTCTGTTTTCCGTTCCGGTACCATTCTATGCTCACATTATTAACCTTAATGTGGGGTGAATATGAGGGTATTACGAACTTTTAACAACGAGGTATTCAGAGACGATGAGGGTGACACTAGGAGAAGGACAACACAACAAACATGCCCGGGCCCAGATGCGAACTGGAGACCCCTCGCATAACACACCGATGCTTTACAGACTGTGCTATGGCGGCTGGCACCTTCATCATCTTACAAGACATCGCTGTTAAGAGCTGCACAATTTGCTCCATTATATTCCTTTTGTTACCTTCGGATCAAGACCTTGCATTGTTTCTCGACTAAAATAGATGTTTCAGTTAGGTTGTCGTATGATCTACTGCAAGAAATATTTGTGATTGTACACAGCTGTACGCCCTAGATGTACCCCATATTAACAAATATTATGTACATTAAGATGTGGTTTAGTGAGTAAAATCCATAAATTCGGCCTGTGAGGCTATTCAGGAATTACACCCAGTTCGCTATGATGGGAGGCGAACTCACTAGCCTGTACAAAACTGCGGCCTCTGTGAATATGAAGCAGCGACTATGTAAGGGTGCCTGGTGATGTAATTTGTTTGTTAACTTTCCATTTCAATAGTATCAATTCTGTTTAGTGAAATAACTGACTATTACAACTTTTATTAATAACATTTAATTTTATTCTCACAAATCAAACACATTACACTCAAAATACATTTTAATAATTTCAAACATTGTGTAATATTTTTATTTAAAAATAGTTAAAATTAATTATTTACTCACATAATAATTTCAACCTTATAACTGATATCACATTGTGTGAATCTTATGCTTTATGTTAAGTTTTCATTTTTACTGCATCAACGTTTATTGAATTAAAATGCTGGTTTCTACTAATTAATTGGCCATACTATGAAGAAGTTTTTCCAATGGTGGGTAATTATTTATGTGACCAATTTATAATTTTTTTACCTTGTGCAAACGAGAGGCATCTTTCAGAACCAAACGTAACTTTTGTGAAAGTGATTTTTTTACCCAATGAAGTTATACTCTCAGTGACATGAAATGTGTTAAATGTGACTACATTAATCACACTTGGTGTGTACAAATTTAGTTCTGCATGGACCAATACTTTTTCCATCATCAGTAAATGTTTAGCTCATGGTAGTGTATAGCCAAATTTTCTTAAAAAATTCATAACTTTTAGACTGTTGTGAATTAGATTATACAAGTCAGGTATATTTGGTAGGTCTTGGGTCCCTCTACCCACCTCTTTATTGACGTATACTCCCAGAACATCCTGTATGTGTACACTGTTACAGTCATTGTTTAAACTTGGATTGACTGGTATTGTAGAAGTAACCACATATTTTGTAAAGGACTTGCCAAGACGTCTTAGAGTTGCTGAGGAAGAAAATGAAAGAGATCTGTCCAGAAGTAACAGGAGATACTCTGTCACTAAGCAAAACTCGTTGGGTTGAATATCATGAAGCCATTTTATGGTTTCAAGGTTTGTTGCCAGCCATTATTTAATTTTTAGAGGAAACCATGACACTTATCATTGGTGAAGCTCTTGTTTGTTAAGGCTAGTGACCTGTACCATTCAATAATGAACTTTCAATTTATTCTTGCTTTGAATGTTACTGTCCATGTGATGAAATGTAATTTACCTTTGTCACAACAGCTTGAGAACCCAAAGTTAGGCATTGGCCAGTCAGAGGACATGACAAAATCTACAGTGTTAGCAATTGAAGGATACAGAAATGAAGAAAACTTTAGCATGGTATTTGAAGAATCTGTCAAATTTTCTGTGAACAACAATATAGATGTGAACAGTAAAAAAATTACTGCTAGAAACATCCAATGACGTAACATTCCCGAAACAAATATAGAAGCATATTACTACAGAATTGGAATTTATTCATTTATTGACTGTCTCATTGAGGAATTGAAGGATAAGTTAGGAAATTAGAACAACCTCATTACTCATCATAAAGGCCTCATACCAGGATTTTAGAGCATTATTGCCTATGAAAAAGTTATGAAAGCTGCAAAATTTTATGGTTCAGACTTGCCTGGAAGTCTTTGAGAGCTTGAAGATGAGCTCAGTACATGGCGTTTGTTGTGGTGCAACAATGACTGTAAACCACAGTCAGCTGTTGAAACCATCAAAGCATCCACAACAAAATTGTACCCTAATGTCAAAACTCTCCTGATGTTATAGGTATACCTCGCAGTGTTTGTTACAACATGTACCGGTGAAACATCTTTCTTGACCCTCAAAAGAATAAAATTGTACCTGCGATCCACTATGGGACAAGAAAGACTCAGTGGCTTAGCTACACTACACATTCACAGAGATATCACTGTGGATCATATTCAAATCGTGGATAAGTTCGCGAGGAAGCATTCAAGAAGATTGAAAATGACATTTTAGCTTCAAAATCTTACAACAGCTAAGCTTCATTTTGTATTAGCAAATTCCTTGTGTCATTATATATACAGGGTGGTCCTGAACTACAGGTACAAATGCAGGGAGGTGGTTTCTTATGGAAAATAAAGTAGGACATTTGTAGGACACTTTGTACCTAAGTGTAATATTGTGGGAGTAATGAGCCGTAGAATATCAAATTTGAAAACCGTATTTATTTTAAATATCGGAAACAGAATTATGTAAAACGACAATACTCTGAACATTAATTTGTGTTATAATAGTCTTCAACACACATCAAATGCTGGTTGATACATTCAGCCATTACTAAAAGAACAGGGGTGGCCACCCGCTAAATGAACTAAATGTTTGTGCCATCGGGATAGTGGAACATTTGACGATGTTTTATTGAGTAATGCGAGCTTTGTAATAAAAATGGTCCTCTTATTGGAACTGTCTAGGGCTCATAGTTTTCATAAAAAATGCACGCGATGCTTTGGCTGAAGCGATAAGTACCAGGTGAGCATAGGCAATACTGCGTACATTGTGTTTGGAAGTGCTCAATTGCGCTATCCAGAATGGGTTAGAAAACATTACATACTAAAAATATTGTACAGTAACTTGTAAGGGAGATATCCACCCTTACAAAGCGACGCTTTACCGAACAAAATTTAAATCTAACAGACAATAAGAAAGGTATTGTGAATGATTACATTGATTGTAAGTATTTGCACAGCGACTACTGTAGTGTACAACTTAGAGAAAAACGAGGGTGTGGTACGGTCCTACCAATGTGGGTGTAACATGTATCTATTTTGTATTGCTTTTCAAAGATGTAATACAAATGCATAATACAAGTCACCTTCACGCAACATGTTTATGTGAACTATTGAGAAGAAACATGTGAAGGTGTACTTAATTACCTGCCAGGTATGCAACCTGTATTGCAAGGCTGGTCATATGACACAGTTGCGCACGCATCATTCGCTTAGCACCGCTACCGTGGTGTGCCAGGATGGCATTGCACAGTTGTTGCGCAACATGGAGAGACGTTACACATATGCAGAAATGGCAGATATGCATCTCATGTATGGTGCTGCAGGAGGTAACGCGAGGGAAGCTCTGCATCTGTATGAACAGACATTTCCAAACAGACACTTTCCAGGACATCAAATGTTCTTGTCTGTGGACCGACGGTTACGCGAGACTGGAACACTTACAACGAACAGGTATGACATCGGCGTGAGACACAATGTTATAACAGTCAACTTTGAGGAGGAAGTATTGGAACGCAGCGCCGATTCGACATCAAGTAGCACATGTGGAATTGCTCGCACAATGCATGCAAGCCACCAAAGTGATTTGAGGGTTCTGCATGAACAACTACTAAAGTCTTTTCATTGCGAAAAGGTGCAAGCATTACTACCAGGTGATTTTCAGTCGCGAGTCGATTCCGCTCGCTGGTTTCTGGATCAGTGCACAAACAAACCTGGATTTTCTCGCAACATTTTGTGGACCAACAAGGCTTCTTTTACGGGTGATGGCATTTGCAACAGTCGAAACAGTCACGTATGGAATGACATCAACCCACATTCGATGGTTGAACACCATCATCAGGGTGGCGACAGGGCGGGAAAACCGGGAATAGTCGGGGAATTTTAGTGGCCTGAAAAAGTCAGGGAATAGTCGGGGAATAGTCAGGGAAAATTCCCCATCCCATCTTCTTTTTCGGAAATCGAAAAGCAATAGTTAAAATCAGTTAAAATGAGGCCTACATGAATGGAGTAGCACGGACTGGCAAACGTGAAGATGCGTTATGCCTTTCATCGGACATCACGGTACCATAAACCTGGGGAAGAAAGCCGTAAGTAGCTGGGCCCGCTGCATCACTTACACCACTTTTATCCATAACCTATTCAGTTGTTCACTGCTCGACGCTTCCTGCTGACGCGGAAGGCTGATAACGTGTCCATCTCGGCTCTCTCTTAGACCCCCCCTCCTCCAGATGCTTCCTTCTGATGCGGAAGGCTGATAACATGTTGGCGGTTTTTTTTTTACGTGCGCTATACTCCGTTAGTGTGAAAAGCTGCTACCGGCTTGTAAAATGATACAGCTATCTTTTGTAACACGAGAAAGCAAAGTTGCATCCTGCCATGCAATTTTTCAAGGAATTTTTTTTTGTGTAATCTTGTATAGTAAATTAAACCCTCTTTTTACCGGACTATTTGGGGGTAGGTGTGGTCCGGTAAATCAGATGTCCAGTAAATCGCGAAGTACCAAAACCAGCACACAAAAATAGACAAGCCGATATCTTTATAGCAGTGTGAAACGCGGAGTAAAGCAACGTGTTCGTAGTGGTCAAATCGCTGGAAGTGTACGAGGGGGAAGGTTTGTGCCGACTGGCAGGAGTAGAAAGATAAGCACGTGCCTTTGTCCACTCATTGAGATAACCAAGTGTGTTGGGCGGGGGAAGAGTAGAAGGAGAGGGACAGGAGGGGGCTTGCTATCAGCTTGGTTTCATGTTACGTTACGTGGTAACATGTGACACGTGAACTTGAGCTACTGCTTTGTATTTCAAAGTAAAGGGTTTATTTGCTAAATATATAACAAAAAAAAATTTCCATCTAAACTACCGCTGTTTGCATCGCGATGCAGTATCGTATACCAGTTGTGAGATAATAATCTAGCCGCCGTCCATGAGAATTTCTGAAGGGCAAGAGACGGACATGCTGAGCGTGAGAAAGGAATGTGTTGCGCTAGTTTGTCCGCAGCAGATTTAATCTCTCTATACTTCGCACATTTACACCACACGAGCGCTGTTGAACATACATTGCCTCGTCGTGTTAAGATGCAGTAGCAAGTTTCACGTGTTTCCTTGGCCAACAGTGCCAATTTTTTTTGTTCAACATCATATTTTAACACACAACTCTTTAACTAGTTTTTTGCTTTACGAATGTCCGACATAGTTTGTTTCGTGACACCATAATCATCACACAACTTTGCTACCGAAACATCGGCCTCTTAACTATTATATTAGATTTAAATTTTTGCTTGATGTCAAAGTTACTCGATTTCTTTTCTATCCTGTTGCAGACGCCATTTCATTTTTAAAAACACATAATCTTTATCGCTCACGTACATCAACTGCGTAAAAAATTCAAGGAGACACGACAGTCGTTCTTGTCCGGACATGTCAAAATACAGATGAGTGACTAGCTCTGCTTACCGTGTTACGTGGCTATCTGTGTGCACGCCAGATGTCACTTACCAAAGCACAATAACCAGGTAGGTATTGCGCTGTTGATCTTACAGTTTCGTAAAAAATTCAGGTAGACAATCATTCTTGCCCGGACACGGCATGTACCCCGATGCGCGATTAAAAATAGCTCTGTCTACCGTTTTACACGGCTATCCATGTGCACGCCTGATGTCGCTCACCAAAGCACAATAACCAGGTAGGTCTTGTGCTGCATGTGATAAGTAGACCTGACTGTGGAATAATTTTGTATCGCCAGATTTTGTCAGTTAATTACGAAGTCCGCTGATGGAGGTCCGATAAAACGAGGGTTGACTGTACTTGGCTTTTTGACTGTAGGTAGTATGTAATCATTAAATATGTTTATTATGGGATGAGAATTTTCTCCACACACAATTTAATTTTGTACTACATGAAATTGTAAATTTAATTTTCCAATGTAACAATTGTATTACTCTGAATTTTTTACATAAATTTAAATGAATTACTTTAGTTGCAACTGTCTGTTTTAATTTTGATTTAATTATTTTATTTCAACATGCAGGATTAGAGTACGTAAAGTATGTTGTTTATATTGTGTAAACTATGTAATGAATCTGTTTCTCCTGAGGTAAGAAGTTTTACACAAATTTTGTTCATGTAGTAGGCTTTTTAATTTGTCGATTGTGAAAAGCCATAAGTTAGGTATTACTGTAAATTTTTTACAGTCAAAATGTACTTAAGAGTTGTAACTTTCAGTTCTATTTTTTATTTTATTATAGGCATACTTAATAAACTTGCAAAAATAGAGCACACAAATTATGTTGTTGGTGTGTTTACTATGCAATCAGTTTTTTCTGAGGCATGTATTTTTCATGCAAATATTACAAATCGTAGAGGTATTTTGGAAATACATAATTGCAGCAAATGGTTTGTCACTCAAAACTGGACAATACATGCAGACAAGCAAAAGGATGCTTTTGGTTGTTTACTGTCTGGTTTTCTTTGACTCTCAGTTTGCTGCTATGGCGTTTATCCATAATATTTATTTGATTTTTAATTTGCCCCGTTACAAGAATGGTTTAGAAACAATACAAATGTTATATTAGTAGTACATTAATAATTGTACTATGTGCAAAGTGCATTGAATTGGACAAAGAAAAAAATGATTTCTTTTATAAAGCATAAAAAATTGGGTATAAAAAAATTTGTTAGGTCAGGGAATATTTTCAATTTGGATGGGAAAAGTCAGGGAATTATATTCCCAGCAATTTGTAGCCACCCTGATCATCAAGTGAAATTTTCTGTTAATGTCTGGGCCGGCATTGTCTGCAACAACCTGATTGGCCCTTATTTTTCACTGGTGTGTTTGACTGGTTACCTTTATTGACAGTTTTTAGAGGACGTACTTCCAGTTCTGTTGGAGGATGTGGATTTACAATCACGCCAGTGTATGTTGTACCAACATGATGGAACTCCTGCACACTACAGTTTGGAAGTTAGTTGTCACCTTACCGCCACATTTGGTGAGCGATGGATAGGCAGAGGTGGACTCATGAAGTGGCCTCCACGCTCCCCAGACCTGACGCCACTTGATTTCATTCTGTGGGGTCACCTGAAGACATTAGTATACAAGATCCCGATCAACACAGTTGCTGAACTTCTTGCCCGGATTACTGATGGCATGTATTACTATTCGTAAGACCCCACACATGTTGCATCGCGTGACGCAATCAATTGTTCGTCGCTGTCAATTGTTCGTCGCTGTCAATTGTTCGTCGCTGTCAATTGTGTAGCGAAGTAGGTGATCGCCTTTTTGAACATTTACTGTAAGAAAATGTGGCGTTTTCGCAAGGCACGTTCTTGTGCAGTTGCAATCTGAAATAAAATTAACCCCAATGTACAATTATTAACAGTTAATGTTTTCTCCCATTTGGAATGCAACTATCAGAAGATCTGTAGAAACATGACTCTGTCTTATGTGTACCCCGCATTCGCATACAGCAAACCAATTATGGTCGTACGACCACCTTTACAACACGCGTTGCATACCTGGCAGGCAATTAAATGTGCACCCTCACATGTTTCTTCTCAATAGTTCACATAAACATATTGCTTGAAGGTGACTTGTATTACATCTTTGAAAAGCAATACAAAATAGATACATGTTACACCCACATTGGTAGGACTGAGCGATCACCCTTAATTACAGGGCCTCCATTAGGAGAGTTTTACGTTGATTTCTGAGTCCAGGTTGGGTCTTGGGTCTCTAGAGGGTTTTGTTCTGGGTTTCCAGTAGTCTTGAGGTTTTCGGCTTGAGTGGCATTGGTGGAAGCCCCAGTTGACTGTGCCGGCGCATTCCCTTTCCTCTTCGGACCTCCCACTCCACTGGCCATGGAGGGGTAGGCCCGGGAGGGGAGGGGGTGGTCTGGTTCCGTTGACTGGCGGTAGGGGCGCGCGCGTCGGCAAGTTGAGCTGTCGGCCGCTCGAGCAATGAAGCTCACTCTTGTGTCGGGCGTGGACTAGGAAGGGGCGGTGAGGGGAAGCCACCCTCAGTTTGAAAAAGGGATTAACGAGTGCT
>PNEQ01043132.1:0-36128 GCA_003012365.1 Medauroidea extradentata | reverse complement strand
CATCACTACTTGACGACGGTCTTTTCAAAAACTTATCCATTGCTACTTTTCCAACTGTATTTGCTCGCAATACTACTCACAAAGTACACACAGTGTTGAGTGATCGACTCAAGAAGCCAGACTGTCGTGTCGTCTGCCGGGCACCGGCTGGCAGAGAGTGCGCGCGCAAACAGCTGTGCCTGCAGTCTATTCTAGGCCCATGAGTCATCATTTCTTTGTCCTTGTTCGTGCCACGAAGTGAGTTATTTTACCTTAAACCGCTCGACAGAGGGTTGCAGTAAGTGACAACAATTTGTATTTATTTTTACTAGTAACTAATAACTAGTTAATAGTATTTTTATGGGTAAAACTTAGCCAATAGTGTTTTTTTTTTTTCATTTTTGTTTATATTTCAAAATAGGGGAGTCGCCGAAATACTAGGTCCCAAAAGGAAGTCGCAGTGTCAAAAAGTTTGAGAACCCCTGGTGTAGATAACACAGTAAATAGTATTCGTAATTTTTAAGTACACGTTGAATTAAAAATGGCTACGAGCGAGCTCATACGCGTAAATTCTTGCTAAAACCATTTTTGCAGTGCCAGTTAATTAATAAGAAAAAATTTTATTCAAATTATCAATCGCGACAATATGATGTAGCAACGAAGAATGAGACAATTAATTCACAGAAAACGAGTCAAGCGTGGGAGTAGACAAAGTTTTGTATTGTCGTATGTCCATAAAATTTCATTTGTTTTAAATTGTATTCACTACAAACGTACCAATACGTTATATCAAAATTTTGAATTGCTGATTATAACAAAAATATACCTTTATCGTAGTGTTTGAAGTTTGGTCTCTTCGTCAGAAGTAACTACACTAATTATAGTCAGCGTTGTGGGGGGACTTAATAGCATCACTAAAAAACATCCAGGGGCGGTAGTTACGACTTCCGTTAAACTGCCAATTCCTTACCAAGGAAATTATGGTTGCTTGTTAAAACTAGAAAACAGACATAAAAATAAACATAACTTGGTTGACGCATGAAAAATACTGCAGACGTTTAGTGGAAAACTTGTAATTCAATGGGCTAATTCACCTCAGATAGGTCTCATAAAGCATAATAATAACGGTTATTTTTATGATAAGGTCCAATGTAATTGGCACACTCCTAGTATCTTTTATGTTTAGAGACCCGGATATTGCACGGGTTTAATAACTAGCCGGCTTAACTCCTAATCTGTTTTCAGCTACTTGACCTCTGGTGGCTGCCCAAGTGTGTGGCAAGTTTTATATCTGACAAGGCAGTGCCAGAGTCAGTCAGGGTTTTCATGCAGATTTACCATTAGTGCATATTGATGAAATAGCAATATTTTAAATATTCACATCACTATAAATGAAAAGGAGAAACCGTTCAGTTCAGTTGGATGCAAATTACTGGTTGTCAACACTAAAGTTTTTAACGCATCAAATTAATAATTTAATTCAAGGAATGTATTACATTCATGTTTTAGAGTAAACGTTCAAAACATACTTAACAACTGAGGCGACTGTTAGCAGCACTTAATTTAATAATCTGTTACAATAACCTGCATAAACCTCAATATATTCAACAAATATTTACGTGAGTTCATAATTCATAGTTAAAAATTTGAACTGACGTAAGGGCATCTCCAGAAAGTCGTAACAGAACATGGGAAGAAACGAGATGGGCTATAACCTAGAAAGTCGGTTAAACTAAACCATAAGGTTAACCTGCGAAGGGAAAACATTTAGACTGAGAATAATGAACAATAACATGTGTAAATTTTTCTAATTTTCAATATGACACTATTATCTGAATTGCTTTTGCAGGTTTTGAAACATTTCTGGTTGATCGAGTGAACCTGGTCGCGCGACACAGTAAACCTACCTGAGCTCTCATAGTCTAGGCGTGGATGATATCAAAAAGACCAGAATTTGGTAATACTGTACACGATAAAGTGGACATTTTTAATACATTCTTGTCCAGGATCATAACCAAAATTATAGTGTACTGTGTCATCTGACGTCAACTATCGAGTACAGTAAGATATATGTACCGTAAACCGGGGGTAGTTTGAGCATTCTAGTATAAGTTTTGCAGTGTTGGTAAAGACATAAATAATAAAAGCAGAGAGGTTTGAAAATGATTATTTTATCCATATAGTTAATGTTTAAACTTTTTTCACAAAACGACATAAAGACCAAAATTTTGAGTGGACTAAGTGGCCTCACAAATTCAAAGTAACTCCGGGTCACAGTAGTTTGGTTAGTAACCAGTAGAAGTATTTATACTTAAACTTACAAGTGACGAAAATATAAAAACCTGCCGATTGAATAAACAGGTTCCATAGCTTCAAAAGAGCTCACTTTACAGTGTAGAGCATATATGAAGGATAACCTGCAAGCAATAAAGAAAAATTTGTCAGTTGTAGAAGAAAATTACTAATTGAATAATGCACCATCCAAAATATGCATTCTTTATGTGTCTGCTTGTTGTTTGATAATTCCACTTGTAGTTTCAACGTATAGATGACAACAACCTCAAGCAATGAATACAAGATTTTGTTATAAATTGAAATATATAATTTCTCTTTCTCCGATAAATTTAATTGTTGACTTTCACTTAGTCTTGCTGTCATACAAGTCATGAGTGATATTATTGTAGACTGAAGAAGGCGGTTTCAGTAGCGGCTAAATGCTAAATGATTGCATCTACTTTGGACCTATAAAATTTAAATGTATATCTTTTCAAATTGTGTAATGTTTTGTTGCTTTAATATGTTTACTTTAATCCGATAATCACGTGTCACCTATTGATTTGTATAAAATCTCCAAATTAATACAAAAAAGATGTTATTTCATCTTTAGTTATATATATATATATATATATATATATACACACACACGTGAGGTGTAACTCAAGGGAAGAGGCAACCCTTAAAAAATAAAACCGTAACGTTTTAATAAATGAGCAAAAATATTATTAGGTAGGATACTAATTGCATTGAACATTTGTGTATGGCAGTTGTATGTCAGTAACGAGATAAAAGTTTATTTTTAAAAAAGTAAATAATAATTAATGAAATGGCGTGTTCGTGATAGGCCAAACCTTGAGTGATGGCCGAGAAGGACCAAAAACCAAGTGATATGTTTGGGATTTAAAATTGGAGGAAATGTCCCAGTTATACACTATACTAATGATGTACTGTTTTAATTAGGAACATCATTTGTTGTATACCTCCAAATGAATGCCTCTCACTGGAGACGTTCGCTATGGCGACTTTGGCATCGATGCAGGTATGACAGTATCGCAAGAGATTCTGTCGCATTTATTGTAATATCACTGGCGACGATTTGTTGACATCACAAGCAGCAAGATTTTTCGTCAACGGGTCTTCTTTGTTGCTGGTAAATCGTATTATGTCGAAACTTTATTTTTTGTTTAAGGGCAAATATTATTTTAGGTGGGAAATTTTTTTGTTAGAGTGGCAGCAATGATCTTGTTAAAATTTTTATTTTCTATTATGGCGAAGGCGAATTCTGTTCGTTATATGTAACAGGGGAAGCAGTTAACACTGATAATGAAGGAACACCTGTAAAAACTACCGAAAAAGAATGATACAATTTTGGAAAATCATAACTTCGAAAATATTTGACTGGTTGGTATGGTCCTTGCTTAAAATAAACAGGGAGAATTAAAGTTTTGCTCATCTTAAAATGTTTTGTATGCTCCATTTGTAGTTCTGCAAATGTCCAGGCGATATTCGATCACCATCCACGTATTATGGAGCATTATTGGCATCATTGTCCCAATGGCCATGGTGATTCACTGACACAAATGCTGCACATCTCGTATCTTCTCAGCATAAACAATGTTCTTGACATAACCCTAAAAAAATTAATCGAGGGGAGTCAGATCGGGACTTCTAGGTGTTTAAGGAATAGGGCCACCCCTACCCACCCAACCATTTGGAAATCGCGTGTTCAAGACAATGCGCACGGCTAGGCTCCAATGCAGTGGTGCGCCATCTTGCTGGAATATCACGATAATTCCACTTTGCCGTTCGATATCCTGAATTTGAGGGAATACGTACAGCTGTTGCACGTCTAGGTAAATGTTGCTGGTGATAACTTTTTTGGCGAACATAAAAGGCCTTACAACTCTGTCGTGCATCTAACCACACCACACACTTCACTTTAGGAGAGTCGCGAACGTACTCGTTGATTGCATTCGGTTGTTATGATCCCCAAATCCTGCATTTGTGACGATTTACACAACCATTAACGTCAAAAGTTGCCTCATCACTGTAAAGCACCCGATTAGGAAAAGTCCATTCAGTGTCCATTTCATTTAGCATGAAGGCAGCGAATTCAAAACGTTTGGGTCGATCTTACACCTTAATTTCATGCCTCATTTGAATTTTGAATTTTGTGGACATGTAATCTCAAAAGTTTACGAAGAACATTTTGCACGGTAGTCTTCGGTATGCCCAGCTACAAACTGCGGCGGGCAATTGATTTTTAGGGGTGCCTACACGTTATAGCCTAAGCTAATCAACATTTTCAACAGAAGTTCGTGGCAGTCCTGGTGATTTTTTCTTGTCAACAATACCGGTTTCGCGGAAATTTTTTACCCTACGAGAAATAATCATACGATCTGGTACATGTCCCAGATACTTCCGCCTGAGTTGTCGGTGCATGGTCACTGGAAACTTGAACTCTGCAAACACTCTGCTTCCTGCTACGTGGTCGCCATCACATTGATAGGTCGGGACAGATGCCGGGTGGCGCATTCGGGTGTTCCCCACTCCCAAGGTCACTGCACGATTGCCGTACACCACTTAAAAAAAAACGTTCATCTTTCCCCTACAATTTGGAGGTACAATTGATTGAATACGGTGAACAGTCTCAAAACTATAGTACTTTGAAATTGTGTAATTTTTTTTCGATGAACCCGTACTCTACAAATAACATTTACATACACGTGTACAGTAAATAAAAATATTGACTTGACTCTATGCAGTAAAATCTGGTAAACGCGATATATGTACGTGTGTGTATGATTATATGTATGTATGTTTGTGTGTGTGTATATATATATAGGATATATATAGGATATATATATATATATATACACAGGGAGGTGATTATGAGTAAATAGTAGATACAAATTATAGAGAGCTTTGTATCTAAACTCAATAGTAACAAAGTTATAAGCGACTAGATTCAGTTTCTTGGATGTACTCCATTGCAAAATTGAATGACTGTCAAAGAAAACTAAACAAATAAAAAATAAAAGAAAACCATAAAATAAGCAGAGTATGCTTAGTCAGCAAGATACATACACAACATGAAATTTCAAGATGGAATCGGGTCAAATAAAAACAAGGAACAAACAGATAATAAATGAAATTAATAACAAATAAAATAAAAACCAAATAACATGCGACACGACGATGAGACGAAACAACAAACACAGTAGATATCAGACATGAACAGAAAAATAACAAAAGAACACAACAAGTATACGAGACAAAACGCAACATATATCAGACATATACAGACAAGACAAACGACACAATGAATAGACGAAACAAAACACAGTAGTTTTCCAGACAGACAGTGTTATGACGTTTCGGGAACTGGAATCTGTTCCCGTCATCAGCACCTCCCGGCGCGCAGCTCCGCAGAAGCACGATGTTCACACCACGACAGCCACGACACGAGTGATGAGACTGGAAAAACCATGGTTATATAAAGGGCCGGCCCACTTATCCTGCTCAGCCAATGGTAGACGAGCTGTCTCCTGATCATGATCACAACCAAACAGAGTCAATCTATGCTGTGCGACCAATCAGGAGACAGCTCGTCTACCATTGGCTGAGCCGGATAAGTGGGCCGGCCCTATATATACCCATGGTTTTTCCAGTCTCCTCACGTGTTCCTGAACCCTGTGTGTCTACCTGATGACGGGAACAGATTCCAGTTCCCGAAACGTCATAACACTGTCTGTCTGGAAAACTACTGTGTTTTGTTTCGTCTCTTCATTGTGTCGTTTGTCTTGTCTGTATATGTCTGATATCTGTTGCGTTTTGTCTCGTCTACTTGTTGTGTTCTTTTGTTATTTTTCTGTTCGTGTCTGATATCTAATGTGTTTGTTGTTTCGTCTCATCGTTGTGTCGCATGTTATTTGGTTTTTATTTTATTTGTTATTAATTTCATTTATTATCTGTTTGTTCCTTGTTTTTATTTGACCCGATTCCATCTTGGAATTTCATGTTGTGTATGTATCTTGCTGACTAAGCATACGCTGCTTATTTTATGGTTTTCTTTTATTTGTTTAGTTTTCTTTGCAAGTCATTTAATTTTGCAATGGAGTACGTCCAAGAAACTGAATCTAGTCATGAACTCCCATTGCACAGTTCTTTCAAAGATCAAAGTTATAAGCCTTCGAATTTTGAATTAGGAAATTGTATGTTCTCAAAATATGGGGAAATTAATGACTTTGGAGTAAAATACATTGAACATAGCTTGTTGTTGTTAATCTCTTCTAATTCATATAAAATTCTGGAAGACCTTCCACACATATGAAAATAACAGGGGTGACCACCTTCCACTTACATACAACTTTAGTAACGTCAGGATCAACAAAACACAAGTGCACGTAGTATCATTGCTTTTGCTCTAAGCTTTCCAACGTTACAACGAATATGTAGACACGCGTGTAACTTCAAAAGGAAGGCTGGCTGTATGTCAAGATACTCGGGTTTCTTATATCATAATTTGTTACTCTAAAATTTGAAATTAAATCTTAACATAGTATATTATATAAAATATTAATTTTACCATGGCTCATATTGTCAAAATTTTCTGTACCATTCGGTTACGATACCAAATACTATTCTTATCAGCGAATTTTTAGGTGAAAATGCTCAATAAATTTTTAACTACGTGGCGTGGCGTAGACCCGTAACTTGTGAAATTTCGTCGTCTTGTATGTTAACAGTTTAAGAGCACAAATTCTTACACAAGTCTTCGGGTGACACCAGAATTTAGCATTCCTTCCAGTACAACTAACCCATATAAAACTAACCTTAACGAAATTTGTCTATCTTCCAACAGTAGTTTAAATAAAAAAATTTCTAACACCAGACAGCATGCAATTAGTGGTAAAAATTAGCTCATGAATATCCAAATATAGCCTAGTATACAGAATATTCAGCCGAAGCATTACTCTATCGCTATACTCTTTGTTAATTTTCTTTGGCCATTTATATAAAACATTTCTTATCGCATTAATAAATATTAAAAAACTGAATACTTAACTAATAAACTTTATGATTTATGAGCAAAATATTCATTGTCGTGCCATAGAGCAGACAATGACTAATGCAAAACGATAACTATGCTTATTTCGAAATACTAACTGCCGTACTATGTTTTATTCATAACATTTCGTAAAAGTAATTGGGTGCAAGTTTGTTTCAGTCAAGGGGATTAGTAGGATTGCTTATGTATTTCTCTCATGTTTGTTTTTCAAACTAAGAAAATGTGGACAAAATCCGTACCTTGCCACATATCCAAGTCAACCTTTGTGTACTATCTTTAAAAATTTTGTATTCAGATTGAAATGGGAACGTTTACCGAAATTAGAATTACTTTTACCACAAAATACTAGCTGTTTACAAAAAAATCGACGGTAAGAGATACAATTTAATATGTAAAATATTGTTTATCAGGAGTTTTGGCTAACAATTATAAACAAATCGACTAAGAGGTAATGTAAAATATCTTATACTATGGCCTACTATTGTATAACACTCAACAGTATTTAATACCTGTTATCGTACGTTACAACAACACGATTAATGTTTTCAATTGTGACGATATTAAAAAAGTAATGTTAAGTATTTGTACAAACGCAGATTAAACCGTTTTAACTTGTCTTTTACAAATTTGTTGTATCTGTGCTAACATGTCCTTATATATTTGTACCTAATATTACCAGTAAATAAAATTTTATTTACCATCATGGTAAATAAATAGAATAGTCTATCAAACTTTATTTTTATTGTTTTTTTAATTTTAGGAAGGGTGTTTTCTAAGTTAGATTTACAGCACTGCAAATCCTATTCATAAAATTTAAAAAAGTCACATTCTCATATTTTTAAAATTACTTTGTAATAAGTTTAATATTTTGCTGAGGCCTTATATTACCAACAAATATGTTCAAATCACAGAGGTGTCTTACGTAGAAACGACAGTCAATTGTTGTAGGTAATATTTCTCCACCGTGTCTCACCTACAATATATATCTCGAAAGTATTGACTCACTGGAACTGGGGTCATTTGTCGGCACAAATAACAAAAATGCAAAATTTAAAACCGTAACTGACAAATTAACAATGAACTAGGGCTATAATTCTAAATTTTTAAAACCCAGAACGCAAATTGCATCCACAAGACAGGTCAGCGTGCTTCGTTGTGATGAATGTTTTTGGGACAGCTTCTTCCGGTCGTTACTCTTAGCCGTTGAAATGGAGCTGTCGGAGCTGTATAAATGCAACTATATAAAAAGCTAACGTATATATGTTGACATATACATATAATATACCCTGCAGTTATGCGTCGTTTATATCCCCTTTTTTGGCAGAAAGCGATTTGTAGAAAATTAGCTACTTATAGAACGTTCGGGGCGAAATTTTGTGGGGGTTCTTCCTGTTATCTTCATCGTGCATTTAGTTATATGATACTAGATTACATACGTAACGTCCCTTTTTCAATTGGCGGATTTAAACATAGCTGACAAATATTGTGGCCAAATATTAATTAAATATGATCCAGAGACTTTTTAGAAAATATATACCTGAACATATTTAAAAGCTTTGAATAAAATTGTATAGACAGTTGCCAAGCAAATATGGCCCTTAAATACTAGAAGTGAGACGAGGTAAGATTGTTGCATTAGCACTCCGAGAATACTATTATGTCAGGCATTGTCAATTACGTTAACTGCATGATTACGTTTATATATTTGGAACATTTCCGGTATGTCAATATCGAATCGGGGACCTTAGTGATAAAATACTATATATCCATCTCACAAGTTTAACCTGAAGCTTGTGGCACAAATACAAGAAGTTGAAAGTATGTATTTCACTGCAAGCACCATTCCCAGTTGTGGACATCAATTTTCATAAATAATCTTAATTTTTTTGTATTTTACTAAAGCATCTCTGGGAGTAAACATAAATTTTGCTTAATTACAAATTAAAAATCGCGTACGTTTAACCGTCGTGTTTGTGGAATTAAAAATCAGCAAAAATAAACATACGTTCTACAAGTGACCACAAGATTCCCTATTAAAGTATGAATAAGTGATTTCTAATTGGTCATAGTACGATATCTAAAATCGTTAGCATACTATTAATAAAAATGTTTACACGTAAATTGGAAAAGCAACATTTATTTGAAAATGAAAAACACCGTATATTTTTACTAGGTATATATTAGAATCCTGGTCAATACAGAAAAGTTTAGCTACAAACGTTTCTCGCAAACACGCAAGTAAGGAGATAAAATTCTGAAGCTTGGTATGTGTACAGTAAGCTAACTACTATTGGTACCAGAATCCAATTAACGGCTCTTTTACCAAAAATTGATGTATCCTCATTTTGTAAGTGAAGCGAAATATGCACTATTTGACGCAAATTGAATATATTTGTCACTTCTCTTTTTCAACTAAAAGAGAATAATCCAAAGCACGTATTTATTTGTAATGACAGCAATGTGTCATCTCTAAAGTAAAGCGTCTATGCAAGTGGAAACTAAAAAACAACAAGCAAATAAAAATAATAATTTAGTGAAAGCAGTAATGTGTCAGTTAATTTTATACTATTATTTTTATAAATAATTGGTGATTTAATAATCATGGTAAAACACGAAATCAATTACATACCATGACTGAATACAAAAAGGTATTTATTGCCTCAGAAATCTTAACATCAGTGATAATACTAATAAATTTGAAGCTGCGCAGTTAATTGTGCTTAAAATGCATGCTAAACGGTTCTGTACAAATATGTGAGAATTAAATTAAAAAACTGGTTAATAATGAACATATTCTATTGATACTATTTGATTTTATACTAAAAGTATAGATACACAAGACACCGGTTATGAAAGTTAGCTGCGGATGAAATTATTATAATTTTTTTTGTTAAATGAAATTGAACACACAGTTTTAAATTTAAAATGAATATACATTCTAGAATGCACGTAGCAAAAGTTGCAAAAAATGTTTCCATCATCGCTGCAGTACGAACCGCAAGCCAGATGGGCTCAGAGGTCTGCATCTAGCGGGGCGAATTAGCAATGAATATCAGGCCATCTAAGTCCGTATATCTCACAGGGCGGAAACGAGGTTACGACTAATGTCGGGAATTTTGGCTGTGCTCCAGAATCTCCTGGCACCATTCCAATGCATATCTTCTCCGTGATTTTTACACTTCTCCTATGTAGCTTTATAACTGATGTTGACAAGATGCATTTCGCCGCAAAGCACCGTTGCCTACTGGGACTTCAAAAATACATTTCTATAGAAACATTTTTAATATTTTTCTCATTCTTACTGGAGAACCTCTACAAATCCTGACAAATTATACATTTTTACATATTATTTATTAATTATGTTATACCGACATATTGGTGGACTTTAAAAAGTACAAAAAATAGCCTACGTCTTACAACGATGAATAGAAGCAGATTTTAACTTGTAAGACTTTAGGGAAATATTATACGTTTGAACCAATTAATTCTCAAACATGTGTAATAAATATACATATCAGTGTTTACAACACATACTCCTAAATTCAAATATAAGGTAAACTTAACCGTTAGATTTATATTGACTGTATGCTTAAAATGTCCCAAAATTATCATGTGCAGGGTGGCAACAATTTTTCAAAGAAAATATTTCTAACAATACAAGAGTATTTACGATATAATATCTATGTGATTAACTTAAAAGTTTATAATACTTTTGTTAGTATAATTTGGTAGTAATTATTTTTGTAGAAAAAAATCCAAATAATTGAATAAATTGTTACTAAAATCACACTCCATTGCTACTATTTCAAGACATGTAAAACAATGTGTTAGTTGTTATTCGACATTAGGTCTGTTCCATACTAGTTTTAAAGCTCTTCATTAATATTTTTAATATTTAATTATTGTAAAATGACAGTAAAACTTTAGAAACCCGTACATAACAGTGAAACGAGCAGAAATATACATTATTATAAGTTATTTGCTTGGAGTTTCATGAGGAAAGGTAAGACTATATAACACACACACACAATTAAGTAGCTGCTTTCCAAGTTACCAAGGGAATGAATGCCAAACACAGATCTATTAATACTTTCATTATGAACTACTATATGTATTATGCACATATATATATTCCTATTTTTAAAAAAGTGATAAAACTAACAACACTGGATTTCTTAGAGAATATTGTACAGTGCTGTGTAAAGGGTTTTATTATTCGCAAAATATAATGAACTGCGGTACATATCACGGCATTTATGGTGTGTAACCAATTAATAAAAATATATAAATATGATTATATAACTTCAGTGAAACAATCCACGGCAATAATTATTGCTCCTTGAAACTGATTGTAGAGCCAACACTGCCATTTGAGGTGATATTACTCAATATTGTATTCATTGTTGTACATTACACATCAGTCTCAATGTTTTTCTTAATCTCTGCACTTATGCGTAAAAGAGACTTTTAGACGTGCATAGTCAGTGCTCTATTTAATTTGCTGAATTAATAAATTTAAATTGTACTCAAATGCTCACATATAAATAGCAGCAATATACTTTTTAATATAAGTTTCCATTGTAATGAGTTAACCGTAACCGAGACACACCAACATACATATTACATAAGGGACTGTGGTACCGTTAAAAGAACCATTTACTTTCAACGAGAGCTCATGTTCTACTTCTGTTCTTTCCAAAAATATTTGCTTTGTGAGATCAAAGCCGAAGACTCATGCGTCCTTAAGCAGACCTGGAAAGGAAAGTTTCGTCTCTACAGTATTCCATACATACGAAAAACTTAGCTTACACCAGAAGGAGGTTGCACTATGAATAATGGAAACTACTGAAAAACGGGAGGATCACCAAAACAAAAATACTTTCTCTCAGGATTTCCTTTCTCACGTAGTTGAGGTTTTATAGACGTAAATGTTATGCTTCTTTCTTCGGAACATGTTGCGAGTCACGGATAATACTTAACAAGTATTAGAGAATCTAATACTATTGCCCGTAAATGTTCAGTTGTCTTCAGAGTGTAGTCTTGTAAGTAATTTCTTGGCAGTGGTTTTCGCGACACACGGTTCATAAGCATATTAAATTTGGGCAATTTACTGAAGGCATCAACTGCTGTGATAACTCCTCAGCCAGTAGTCCAAAAACGGCTCAAGAATCTGACTTTTAAGCTGATTTTAAAATTGTGAATACAAGGAACGTTTTAAGCACGGTAAATACGAAATAAATCATTAGAATGCCTCAAAATTGATAGTAACTTGTATCATAACAAAGTTTACAAGCTTTGACACATACTGAACAATATTATATATATGTATAAAATATATTTAAAATAGGCAAACAGACTCTTGACATGTTTATAGTTCCTTCACAAATACACGACATTCAGCAACTTGATTTTATGCAAAAGTAAAACGGTGATGTAGACAGTCGGTTCATTTTCAACTGGCTTGCAAATCGCTGATAAATGCATGTAACATTAATTTTACACGAATTAAATTTTAACATCGGCATGATCACAACCATTTTCAGAAATTTCACCACGAAAGCTATCCATCCCTCAAACATCGTCACAAAAACTGGCCATTACAACACAGCATGTTGCCAAGCAGCAGTTTCGTCCATCAGGCAGTTGAAGTGCAAAATATCAACCGACTTAAGGCTCGGTTTCACTCGCCATATTGGATTTTATTATTTTTCACTTTTTTTCGGAATTCTGAGAAGAAAATTTTTAAATATGCTACTATACCTCAAATTCTATTTACATTTCGCTACATTACAGACCTTGCGATTTAGCCGTTAACTTATAATAACGCCGCAATTTGTCGGGTAAATTATAAATATAAAAAAATTGGCATACAAATTGCGGTGTAATTATAAGTTAACGATCAAATCGCAAAGCCTGTACTGTGGGGAAATGTAAATAGAATTTGAGGTATAATTACATATTTAACATTTTTCATTTCAGAATTCCAAAAAAAGCGAAAAATAATAAAATTCAATATGGCGATTGAAACCGAGCCTTAACAATCTAAACTCCCCTTTACGCAGCCAAAGTATCTCTCATTGGAAAGGGGAGGGGGAGGAAGCGCAAGTGACGCCATAGCAGCGCGCCTAGTGGAGGATTCCAGAAACTAGATCTAGATCGGCAGTAGCAGACAATTCAAAGTCAAAATCAGGCACGTCTAGCGAGCACGAGGTACTTCAAAAAAGAGATGTTCACTATTCAGTCAAGAGTTCGTTCCAGAAACACGTTATATCTTATTACGGATATTATTTTGTTTATAAAGTTTGCCTTGGTACCAAAATACAGTTTAAGTAAATTTTAGAATCCTATTTACTCTCACAGTTAGTTACCGTATTATAACCTGCATTTTTTCGTTAAAACACCATTAAAATATTTCATGCATTTTCAGGAGCACCACCAAATTAAAATAAAAAAGATTTTAACTGTTATTTGCATTTCAGCATGAATTTCTCTCTGCAACATTTAACATTACTAATATATTTCATGA
Source organism: Medauroidea extradentata (assembly GCA_003012365.1). NCBI lineage: Eukaryota > Metazoa > Arthropoda > Insecta > Phasmatodea > Phasmatidae > Medauroidea > Medauroidea extradentata. The sequence goes on along the minus strand of PNEQ01043132.1, from coordinate 22,275 downwards.
GACGTTTTATTTACATATAGAATCGGCATAAAATGTATAAAAAATTATTTCTGGGTAATCTGTTAATATTTTATATTCACAAATTAAACAAAATTTTTAGTAGTTTTTTAAAGGAAAAATGGCTGAGGGAGGATGTTTCTGAATATTTTCTGGCATTTGGAAAATTCATATTATATTTGCGAAGTGCTGCATAACTTTATGTGTATTACTACGCAACAAAATGACTGGTTCAATACTGGAAGAGTGTCATAGAGCATAAAAGCCAACGATAAGATTGTAATCCAATCCAGTGATTTGCTCATAGAGGCGAGAAATAACCTCATTCGGGTGCTTCGGTCGCACGTAGTGCTTATATATTTTCAAAACAGACTAACATTTCCCTTTCCGGAGGAAGATATCTTTAATTTCTGCCTGCCAAGGTTGATGACCCAACATATTTGCTTCTTATCATTCTACATGTGAAGGCTACACCAACACGGAGTACAGGAGGCGTTGTAATAATTTGAATGTGACGTCACAATAGTTAATGGCTGAGCTACCATGAGGGTTGTTTCTTGGAGGAGAGGGGGTGGAAGAACCCAAATATATTCCCTCAAACTCTATCCACTGTATTGTATCAATGTATTTATATTGTTTCTGTTGACGTAAATATAGTCTGTATTAACTATGCAGGTAGTTTAGACATATTTTAACACTACGGACTTACTGCGCTGGTTTTAGATACATTTCCGTTCTCAGAATGACGCAAATACCCCTGTTTATGTTAATTAGATTTATTCGCGAAGTGGTCAGGACTCTTGTGGGAATTAGTCGAGAAAGGTGAATCAATCTCCCGCTAATGTAAAAGTGTGGTGTTGGTGTATGCAGTAGACACGCTTAGCAAAAGTAGATTTCCGAATGTATCTCTGTTCTCTACGAGCTCCAAACTCACTCTTGTGTGAGAGCGTGGATCCAGAAAGGAAGACTCCACGATGTATTTTACGACCGACGGTGTCCGATTTATCCGTCATAACACGCCTATGAACGCCTTCCTGGCCTGTTCCCAACTGCCACCTCCCGGCGCGAACAGATCATTCAAAATATCCCGGATACATAGAGTATTACGAATCTCAATACTGTATGTTAAGGTCACGCCAGGTAATTTTGCAGTGATTTTGAAAATATTTTTTGAAGCAAATGAATTTCCTTATAAAAATTCCTACACTATTTTATTTCAAGCATATTATAATTTGTTTTGTGCTTAATCCTTTTTATAGCAACAAACCTCATAGTTTTTCAGAATTTTGTACCTAAAATATCGCAGATTTTGTTATGAAAATATGCCAGAATCAAGAGAAGTGTTTTTTGTTTTCAACGAACGGTGAAATATTTTGCAAAACGCCTGCATACAATTTTTATCGTACGACTCCTCTTAGTCTTGAATTTTGTTAAAGCATCATGTTAAAAATTTTTTGAGTGTTTTGTACCAATATAAAACGATTACCTAGCATGGCATTAACAACGCTCCCATTAAATGTCTCAGCTGTACAAATCATAATTTTAATGTGTTTCCTTCATGATCAGACTTGCACGTTTTGCCGTTCACGATGCAAGGGGTAGTGAGTGTGTTTGAGTCCCCGGTAGGACGTGAGTGTACTTTGTATTCATCTGGATTTGTTCCGTGTTCACTTTTTTCTAGTGTAATACAATTTCACGAGAAATTTAAAAATGATTTATAAAAATTGCGAAAAAAAAATTTAAAGTAAAGTACACTTAGTACCATCGAATTACAAGTTTCAGAGCAAAATAAATAATGTAGAAAGGGGCGTGTCAGTTTTAGATATAAGTACGTGTAAATACAATATATAGGTGAACCGCAGTTAAAGTTAAAATGTGTAAAAAACTATATACATTGTTCTATTCAATTAGTTATATAATTATTTCATAATATTATAACAAAACTCATTGCATTCGCCACGAAATGAGTATTTTTCATTTGGTAACGAGACGTTTTGCAAATTTCACAATCCAAACAGTTTCAAATGCTAAACCTCGTTACGGAAAATTTTTAACTCGAACATGAAAATAACCTGCTGTGGAAGTCGCATATGTTTACCTTGTTTGTGTTGTGAAATTGAAAAGTCAAGCTACCGGCTGCAAAGTAATTTCACTGTTATCACCAAAGTAAATAAAAAATGCGTAACCATATTAAATAATTAGTTTTTTTTATACTCTAGACACCTTGATTGTTGACTGACAAACAGAAATCACATTTAACATGAGATGAGTTATTTCATTGTTTATAACGTAGGAAATAATCAGCTAACAGCCTTTTAAAGAGTGACTTGCACTTTGTGCATATATGTATATATATATATATATATATATATATATATATATATATATAGAAACGAAATAAACAAGACATAAAAGCATAGATCTTATTTAATTTGTAACACGACGAGGACGGGATCGAAGAAACTGTGTAAGTGATAACTTTGAATACTAGCTTTGTCGTCCGAACTCGCATCTCTTACTGCGGGTATTACCAGACTTGCTGATCAGCTTAGTCAACAAAGATAACATTTACAAAATATCAGTGTGATTACTGAATTTAATTTCTAAGTGTTTGATGACACTAAGGAATCTTTTAAGATGTATACAAAGAACGACTCGAAAATTTTCTAGCCCTGAAACGCGTAGCTGCTACACCAGACAGTGATAAATTAAGAACTATAATACTCATGATGTATTGGAAGTAAGCATTACCAAAGTCTTTCCAATCTAACCGCACCAGAGCAGTCAGATTGTAAGACACGTGAGCAATTTACTCAACTGTTACTTAATCATCTGTGCCCAACTCTTAACGTCAATGCCCAGCAAAACAAATTCCTTGATAGAGTAGAACAATCAGGGGTAAATATTTCAGATTTTATCACTGCTTTACGTGAACTGACATTATGATGTGAGTTCAACTGTTAAAACCCAGGATGCGGACAGTTAGTGGTAAACTATTTTATTAAAGCATAATTAATTTGAAGATTAGCAGATCATGACATCCGTGAAAAACTCTTACTAGAAAAATTACTTATATAAAGAAATTTCCGGCAATTTATCAGTCAATCAAGTAACGAGGAACATCCCTAGCTCTAGGTTCTGGCAGACAGTCAAACCAAAAATGCAAATGAAAAGTGTTGCCCTTGACTGTAAGAAGCTTGGTGTAAACCTTTGCCTTCGTTGTGATTATGGTTAGCATAGAGTTGGAAGTTGCCGTCAGGACAAATAAAAACTAGAATGTAGTTAATGTGGGCGTAAAGGACATGTGTCAAGGGTTTGCTTGACCAAATTAGTAAAACAGTATCAATTCGAATTTACCAGTCCAATACAAACGATATTATTGCACTATGTTGGCACAACATCTCTCTGTTCATAGAGGTTGTATCCCCACCTACTTTCCTAGCTCAGATATTTCTGTTAGACTTTTTGAATAGCTTTTGCGACAAGTTTTCTTATTGAAAACTGCATTTATGCATACATTGTGCTATCAAAAATTGTAATATGAGAAACAGCGTTCTAGGATTATGTAAGATTTGGCCATAAGCTGTATTTACTAAGCTGCAAACTGCGTACATACTAAAAACTTTTTGCCTGTAAGTACCTAAGTAAACTGTTATAAACACTCCATTTACATATATTTTAAATTGGTTTTTAAATTTTTAACTATTCCGGACAGTAACATTTATTTTTAATATATCAGCTAATATGTATGGTCAAATAGTTAACAAAATGTTTTTATTTCTTGTGAATATTTTGTGTCACAATACATAAAATAAGTCTTACAAATTGTGCTTTAAAAAATGTGAAAGAATTTTAGGTTGAGAAAAATTTCAAGGAACTTTAAATTAAAAATTTTAGTAATTTGGGTTGAGGTAGCTTAAATAAGTTATATCACACATGTAGTACAAAGTTAATTATACTAGAATAAATGTTTGGTTTAAAATTACTACACTTCCAATTTTTCTGAAACAAAAGAAATTATTAAATCTTAACACGACATATACCAGTGTCTCCAAACCCGACTCTAAACCGCCAAAAACCAAAAGAATAAATTTAACGAAAATTCTTCGCCAGCTACATTTATAAAACACAAATAAAATGCTCTTTCATGCTGTCCATATAAAAAAAAGCACCTTAATCTTGTGATAAAATATTTAGGTGGGGCAAAGTTCCAATTTTTTTTCTGGACAGACTTCTTTCCCCAGCAAGAAAACACAGCTGACGGCGCGAAGCGAAGCCAAGCTGTTTTCTTTCCGAATTTAGCTGTTATTATATATAGCACAGTGAGATATAAAGCGAGCAGAAGGAGGGCTTTGGAGCACACTACGTTTTCTTCTTTAGTTACACAATATACGTGTGATTTTTACGATATTTTTCTTGGCGATCTGCTGAGAAATCATTTGAAGGAGGAAATATGAATTTCCCTGAACCACATTCTATGATATGGTTTACACACGTTCATGTCAGAATATTGTTTTTTATAATATACAGTCCAGGATAATTAGAAAATATTCTCAAAGTTTTTAACGGGCACAGATGTTCATCTTGATGACATTTTAGCATTCTATGAACGTCTTCACTGGTATGAGATGAGCAGGGGAGAGGTAACCATTTTAATTACTAAAGGGATTTTTTAGTACGTAATTTAATATATTATTAAAATATATTGTATTTATCTTAAATAGATTTTAATACGCATAGTTAGAATTGATCAAATTTCCTGCAATGTTGTTCTTGGTTATGGATTTTTCGTTGAAGTCAGTAGTAAAGACGCCAGATTTATTCGGGAAGTTCAAGTTTCGACTAATATAGCTATTTACCTTTTCGATTATTTATAAATTATTACTGTACTTTAATTTCCTATACCGCCCTAAATATTTACATTAATAATTAAGTTCGTTAAAATATTATTGTAGAAAGATCTGTTTATATATATATGTATATATATATGTGTGTGTGTGTGTGTGTGTGTGTGTGTTACGTGGGTTAAAATTTCATAGCTAAACCAAATAGTTTCTTTTCATATTTCCAGATAAGTGGATTAAAATTTTTCTTTAAATACCGCTCAATGCCACAATTACCCCCAACAGAGAACACATTTTCTTTTCTTTCTTTCTATATTTTTCCTAGGCTAATTATATTTGGCCAATTGATTTGTTTTATATTTTTACTACGCTTTAAGTCTCGACCACAGCGAAATCATTAGAGACGGTTACACAGAAATGCACACAAGGACACGCACTGGGAGAGGAATCGGCTATGGCCCGTGATAAGTAACCATGCCAGCATTCGCCCTAGCGATTTCGGGAAACCATGGAAAACCGAAATCATGATGGCCGGAGCCGGGAATCCAATCCGAGTTCTCCATATACGAGTATGTTGGTTGTTGCCCAGCTCGCTCGGTTTGGTAAATTAAGCTACTAAACATTTTAATGGTTCACTCTAACTACGTTGTCGTGTAAACCTGAAGACCATACCGAAAAACTATTTGAATGAACGAAATATGTGTATTGCTTTTTATTTAAACCCACGGGAGTTTAATTTCCCAGTATGATCGTTATTTTTATTTCTCACGATGGCGCAGTGGTCGTTCCACTTGCATCTCGTCACGAAAACCAGGGCTTGCTCAAGAATTTTTGCATATATGAATTTTAATGAACATTTCCGTTGATCCCTTGTTATCTCAGGATACTCCCACTTACTCCATACTTTCACTCCGCCACTGCTCTTCATACGCAATTCTTTCGACCGTTCTAGATCTTGTCGTTAATAACGAATGCCAATAAAATCTTGACGAAGTACTGTGGTTTTTGTAGGCATGGTTGGTGACTGCATTTACTTGACCCAAAAATTTTATTAAAACAGTTGCCTTATCCACAATATGAATGCTACGAAGATGTAATGTAAACAAAAACTAACACGCTTACTGAAATGTAATAAATCACTCTGAAATTCAATATGAAAAATCATTGCCGTCATGACTGTGATAGAGCCTGCGTGAATGATATTGATCGCTACAATATTTGGTATTAGCAATCACTTATAGGCATACATTTATCATATATTTCTGTAAACAGGCCACGACTTTAATGTGAAGTATTTTCTTTCTGTAATTCAGTTGACTTTTCGTTAATTGTACACCCATGCGACATGTAAATTGCAACATTGCTTGACGTAATGTAAGCTAAATTGTGTTTCGTGTCAATAAAATGTAGGCAAATGTAATGCCGACAAAACAAACACTTTACCCTGCGAATATAAGTAGTAGTATTAATCTAAAGTGAAAAATACCTTTCAGCTCCTACCAAAATAAATTATCGTGGAGGAGTCTTTCCGGGCATCGTACACTAAAAAAACTTTTGATTAATTATGTTTGTAAAGGGCCAAATTAAAATTTTCTCCTCTGTTCTCTTCGTTTGGAATGAGCAAGATACAGTTCTGTATTCTTGTTCATTCATTTCGCCTACCAAAACACGGAAAAACACTCACAATAAATTATCTCACGCGTTTCGTCACGTATATGTGTGTATAATCATTACAGGGTTTTTATATTTTTAACTAAAAGCACTTTTAAACAATGAGGGTTTGTTTATTGTTTAAGTTTTTCTACCTTTCTTTACTAAGTCCTTCACTTTGTTTTAATTGTGTGTTAGGTTTTCCTTGGTACTTAGTGCTCCTCGTCTCTTTCCAGTTGTTTATTTTTATCTCCTGTCCTCTGATTCCTTCCAGTTCTCGTGTTATCTTCTCCTCTTCCCTCGGGAATCGTAGCCCGACCAATCCATGCTCGCCGTCAGAAGTGCAGTGCCAGGGTCGGAGGGTGGGACTTCTCTCGGCAGCTGGCCCCAGATGTAGCGTCGTCAGGCAGCTCTGGCCAACCCCCGAAAAATAAAGTGCTCATATCGATCCAACCCTCACGGCCGCTGCGGGCCAAGTTTCCTCTCCTATCCCTGGGGGTTGGAACCACCGAGATTACGGCACGAGGTCGTCATACCAGAGTAGAAGTATGACTGCAAAACTATTCGTCTTCGTGGGCAAAGACGGACTGGAAGCACAAGGCCAAGCCTGAAAACTGACGCGAAAAGTTGGCCCCCTATCTATTCATTTTATATATTTTCACTATTTTCATATCTTCATGATATACTATCAAGTATTGGTTGAAGAGAAGTTTAATGAACGTGCAAAAATTTTTTTTCCAATTTACTTATCTAATTATGGGGATATAAATTTTATTTAATGTTTCGAAGTGTACATTAAAGAACACTTCCGTATAACCATGCTGATCTGCATCTCACAAAGAATGTTAAATACACTAGTACACGGTAATACATTTTCAGAGAGATTCATTCATTAAGAGCTTGCTCCTTACTTTTTATCAGACTAGTGGCAATAACTCAAAAAAATTTTTATTCAAAAGCTTTGAAAAATGTTGAGATAATGTACAGTCACACGGTGAACATTACCGTGTGCGCGTTTTTTTTTTAAATATTGTACCTGTCGTCAGGAAGAAAATATTTTGCTTAATTTTGGCTTATTTTCACGACAAAACACGTGGTAATTTGGGTGACGAAATCTAAAAAAAATAGTACATTGCTGCAAAAAAATTCAGCTACAAATTATGACATATTAGTGTCACTGTAGAGCAAAATTTTAATAAGAGTATTAGGTAGCAATAAAAAAACGTTTTCGAAATCACTGCAAAACTAAGGATCAAGCCCTTAACGGCCATGCGTTTAGTTAATTTAAAATTTGATGGTAAAATTAAAAAATTAAATATATCTGGGAATTGAAAAACGGACTGAAGACCTTCACAATTATGGATACAAGAAACACTTGAGCTAGTGTGCGCAATAATGAATTTTTTTTAAATTCACATTGAAAAAAATATTGTTATGAGTATTTATAACTGTGTTTAAGATTTGTATGAAATTTACTTCACAGTTGGTGTCCTGATTTAATTTAATTTCCTTTGACGTTATATCAGAAAAACATGAAACACCTTACCACTTAGAATATAAACGTGGGTACCTGAAGAGCATTGAGTAATGAAGTTAGCACAGATAAAATAAAAATTTCAGCTTGAATCGTTAAAATAGTAAATCGAGTAGAGTTTTCAAGTAAACAGAACATCACAAGAGTCTGTATTGCTTACTGCAGACTTTTAGACACAACCTTATGATCGAGCTAGTCTGGTCACGTGGCTAAGCAAACTATCCCAAACCCAGTAGGTCGTATATACATAATTACGTTTAAAGTCTCGCCTTCATTGAGGTTGACAGATACGAGCCATTGGTTTGATGAGAAACAGTGGAAAACAACTATGGTCCAACCGCCGAGGCTGAAATGAAGATCTTTTAACACAGTAAAGTAAAGCATCTTAATTATTGACCAATAAACGACTGTTTTCGACACACTTCCCGCACGTGAAAAAGTTATGTTCTCAGAAGAATGTGCCATTTACAGAAGTGTACAAGATAGGAACGTTTATTTCTGAGCAAGGAGAATCAGCATTTCTTTTCGGAAGTGGAAATGAACCCACCTCATGTGACGGTACGAGCTGCACTGTTGGTTGGTCCATATATTTTTTTAAACATATTGTAACTCGTCAGACAGTAGTAAGTAGCAGTTACTCAAGTTACGTATCTCTACATGCTACGAAACTCGTCTGTACCGCAAATGGAATGTTTATGCCTTATTGGTAACACTTGATTGCAATAGGATGGGGCACCAGCGAATTTCGCAATAAGTGTAATGATGTATTCCGAGACAAATTAATTGTAAGAGTATCACCAACATTACCAAATCCTCTGCAATGACAGTTAAAGTCCATATCTCACTTCCTGTGATGATGCATTATGGGGGTACATTAAAGAGGCCGTTGCCAAAACACGGTACGGGACGACAGAGGATCTTAAACAAGCCGTTTGAGAAACTTTTGCTACCATCACACCAGCCTTGTTACGGCGTATTTCACATCGTACCTGGAGGAGAATAATTATGTGCCATGACAATGACGACGTGCACACAGTTCCTCTGGACTAAGGAGGCCGCCTGTCGTAGCTTTCATACACTTGCTGCTATAATATCATATTGCAGTTGTTTCTCCCATTCCAATGGGAGGTAGTGGGACTTTTTGAACATCCTGTATAGAAAAATAAAGTTCAGAACCCTTCCATTGCGTGGAAGATCGTAATGTAGAAACTTATATATTTTTCAATTGTGATCTTAAATCAGCACGCTAAGATTTACATTATCAAGTCATCGTTTGTCACCACTTTAAATCCTACCGTTTGCCAAAAGAGATAATGATGCCAACTGCGCTTAACGAGGTGAATGACGTACATTACACAGAACGCTACCTGCCGTTTATACACTTAATTACGTGTGGTTTCTGAAACATTTAACTTACAGCGTTTAAAACTCTGGACTTTGACGCCGCACTAGGCTCTACTTCAATATTTCGAGAGAAGTGTTTCTTATACTATTGTAATGTGTTTTTATAATGCATCGCCTGCCGACGTTATGTGTTTGAATGTTTCTTGCAATGGTAAAGAATAACGTGCTGAACTATTGTGGACGTACGCCGCCGCCGTTGCAGCATGATCAATTCCCGGTATGGACCAGGTATGCATGTTTCGGTTCGGAAACTGGAAAAAAAATATATTCTTCTTTCCTATGTTTTAACAACTTGTCATTTCTCTGTAAATGCCGAAACAATGGTGTTATTACTAAAGGATTCGATATTGCAATAGCATATGTACACAGCACAGTACACCACCAACGTTTATCGGCATCTTTGAGACTCATCGTGTATTAACCTAAATATATAGCGGTTGGAGGTAAAAGAACATAGATATCAGGGGGACGGGAATACCAATAACAAAAATCGAATGCCAGTGTGTTGAAGCCACGTTGCGGTACGTATGCATGGAATACTACGTGGGAGTGCGTTCGCGTGCGCGGCGCATATTTTTTTCCTCACGCTCCCCTCTTTCCGGCGCCATTAATGTCTTGGGCCCGTATATTAACAGGAACGGCAGGCAGGCAGCGAAGGAACTAAGAGGGGGAATGATGGGGCGCCATCAATCTGCCAAGGGCACGACCAACACATCTTTCAGCCGCGACCGCGAGAAGAGCCCCGGGTTAATTCCTCTTCGCGAAGCGCCCCGCACTTTGTCACGTCCTTCTGCCTCGCCCTTCGCCGACCGACGCTTCCTCTTCAAGCATTCGCGACGCCGCCGACCCTGCCTGCTTTATGGCAGGGCCGTTAACATTCCCGCCGCAGTGCTGTGCTGTTTTTAAATATTATTCTTTGTTTAGCTAGCCTTTTTATAAGGTGCCCCTTGCCCCTGACGGCCATTAAAGTAATACCTGAGGTATTAAACTGCTGAATGCTGTATATCTTTGCCGTCATGATGACTGAGTTCTGAGCAAAAGTACTTGGATTCGTTCTCCTCGTTGACAGACGCCGTATTGTCTGAAAAATATTTTTCCTCCTAATGAGTTGTTGTAGTTTCACTAAAATTAGGCAATTTAATTATTTAATAACCTAGTAAGTAAATGCACTGAGGTTTTCATGGCAACATCATGTAAATATACAAGCAGACACAAGTTCGTCTAAACATGCGTTCATGCATACGGGTTATAGGTTAAGTACTCATTACTATTACTAGTGTTATCAGTACTAATAATTACCTTATTTAACTGTCACCCAAACAACAAAATATTCTCTAAGACCTTAACTGTTAGCCTATATGATCTTTGAAAGAACTGTGCAATGGGAGTGCATGACTGGATTCAGTTTCTTGGACGTACTCCATTGCAAATTGAATGACTGTCAAAGAAAACTAAACAAACTTTTATTTTGCTATCATTGTAAAGGTAGTTATTTACACACTCACGCCGAATGTTCTCCACCAGGACTCAGTCGTTGGTAATCCCCGATGTCAAAACCACCTTCGTACTTTACTCACACACTCGTCAATCATACTTACCTTTATAACTCCTAAATCCATATCTCAAGTCTCTAAAGTTACAAGAGACCTGGACAAGAAACCCAGAGGGTAGGAAATGGGAGGCCATTTATGAAAAGTTTCTCCAGAGACTAGGTGTAAATGAAAAAAGCATACCTTGCCTAGTTGTGACCTAGTGAAAATTGTATACACGAAGAAAGATATAGGATTGTTACGCAGGCCTCAACAAATTTCACGTAGATAATACCGAAACTATGGGTGTGGTTTGCCTCAGAGAAGAAGCAAAATTACATATTCGCCATTTATTTTCTAATAATCTACAAAGTTGAGAGAGATGCAAGCAAGGCTGTGCGTGGTACCTTAATCTCTTTTACATATTAAAGACACTGTTGTCTGACAAAAATTTTCTTCAAAAAACGTTATTGTTGAACTTCTGCAGCATATTTCGGGCAGTAGCGAGGCGAGCGCCTTAAGAATAATACACTTTTTATCTTATCGTACTTCAAATGCTGCTGATAAGCTGCACTGAGAAAATGTTCTCTTATAGGTGTCATGATTATGTTTTAAAAATGGACAATAATCCAGTTTGGTTTTTCGGTACGGTTCTCGAGTTCTGCTACATCAATTTCTATCTTTCACATAATATATTGTAACAGCTTCAGACAATATTGTTGTAGGAATAATCCAAGTAGTACCTACAGCCGTACTGGTTTGCTGCACGTGTTTAAACAGAAACATGGTGCCAACAACAATAATATTTATCTCATTCTACTCGTGAAAAGGTGTTCCACAAATCATGTTACGATGCCGCTAAAGAGCAGCTAAAATTACAAAGAATTGCTGCAACACTAACTTTTTTTCCAGGTCGCTGCACTGCCAATCGGTGTTTCAAAACCACGGGTAAAACAAGGGTTTTGGGATGCGAGAATGTTGTGGGTGGGAGAGTAAGTAGCTTCTGCGTGTTAGTTTGCGCTCGAAGCAGGGTCTTCATAGCTCAAAACAATGCACACATACATGCATATGTTATACATACGTACACTCTTTAAATATATGCATACGAAATGCATACATATGCTACACTTACAGATGTACATACATAAGTAACTTCTGGTGGCAAACGATGTCTCTCGCACACCCTGCCAATTTGTAATTCCCTTTATGCGCTTTTCACCCACATCAATTTACATTTTATAATGACAATGTTTTGCTTCTAGGTAAAAAATTTAGTCAGATAAATCACATTGCAATAGAATATCGAAAGTGATTATTTATAGTAATTCGCGCTACTCCTCTCATAGCTCTTGGAATATTTCCACGGCCCTGTACACACATAAAACACACGTTAATCATATTTCACTTTCCATTTTACAAAGCTGATGGTCCCCCACTCGCCTCCCAACACACGGCGAGGAAGGTTTGATTCTCGCGACGGGATCACTTTCAATGTTCGATTTTCCCGCATTCCAACGATCTTTCGTTGATTTCGCTCTTTAACTCCACCCACATCTCATGATATGCACTGTTTGGGCTACCTGTGATTTCTTGAGAAGAGCACCCGTCTGAGATTCACCCCGACCTTCATTATCCATGGTGTCCTTGCCTCAGTGAGACACACTTAAGTTGATTTAAATTCACTTGACAAAGCTTATGTGATGAAAGTACTGTTATGCCTTATAACCTCAACCACCCTTTATGCGTGAGCGACTTGAAAAGCAGCGGCCCGCCAAATTTGTAATGTGGTTTTGTTAATTTGTGATGCATAACTGTGTCTGTGGAAGAACATAAATATTCACGCAGAACATATTGTGAACTCAGGATAATTTTTGTAATTATTAGGCATTCGAAACTTTTTTAAGTTAATCAGATAATATAACAATCATGTAGTCCTACTGAAATGCAGAAGCTTTTTCAAGTGTTACAGTGGGGGAAAAAACTCGCAAATGAGTGTTGTGTTACATGATCGTTATTTTTAATTAATAGTCATTAAATATTAAATACTTCTTTCTTATTTTCTATTTCATATTTTCCTTTTCTAATGCACTGCTTGTTTCCATTACTTCTAGGAGTAAACTAAGTCTAAGCTTAGTTAGTAGTTACATTTTTCTAAGAAATCAAGGATGTATAGGCCAGGGAACAAGAGATCGTGTTTCAGTTGCTCTGTTATGAATTCAATATATAAAATATAACATCGTCCGGTTGTACAGCTGATGGGTAATTTCATTACATTATTACGATCTAAATCATTAGCTAAAAATATGTAACCGTCTCATAATACAAGATCTGGTCGCTTCACTGTTACATTAATTATAACACACTGTTACAGTAAAGAATTCGTCAAGTACGTAATTGCTACAGATAACCAAATAAATTAAAACAGGCCATGTGATAAATATTAGAACTCTTAAAAGACTGAGAAAATTAACGAGGAAATATAATATATAGTGTTGTGCCTCATCTAAAGCTTAATATAGTGCTTAAAAATGTATTGCAGTATTTAAATTTGTTAAAACACACACAGTTAGTTACATAATGTAGAAACTGCGAGTAGTAGATTATCATAGTTTTCTAATTAAAATGTCACGTTTTTCCCCACTACTGAATTCAACGTGCTACAGAAATTGGTTTTATATTGCCTTCTTTGATTTCTATATTATACTGAAGGATACTTCTCTTCCAAGGAACCTGTGAACATTTACTTTTTGTACTATGAATAGGTTAATGTTGCATTACTTCATTTCAATGAACTCACATGACGTTAGCTAGCCTAAAAATTACGAAAAACAATTAACTTGCTTTATAGGCAATATTGCGTTGGCAAAAATATTTTTTTGCTCTTCTTTTTCCATTTTTGTGATACAGTGATGCAACTTTTCTAACTATATTTCAGCAGCGGGCAACGCAATACGACGTGCGAGTATACATACGACGAAAAAAAATTTACGTTTGAAAAATTGCGAGCAAAAAGGCAGGGAGGTTGGAAAAAATAAATATATTTGGAGGACTGGAGAAGAACGCTTTCCCCGCAGGCCCTGCAGAGGAATTTTCTGCGACATTAATTCCTGAATAATCTCCTGCTTGCATTTGCTCTCGGGATTATGTCCCGGTTGTTTTGTTTCCTTGCTGCCGCTTGCCCCACAAGCGAACAGTGTACATTTCTATATGAGATATTGCGTTCTGGTTTTACATTCCTAGGTTCGGGGGAGAAGAGACGGTGGAAAAATAAATAACGAATATCTCTGCTCTGAAAATTCCCTTCACGAATATTACTTCCTAATGGACGTGGATTGCTGTCGATGCTTGGCTTTAGCAGAACTTGCTTCGCTTCCGTTACTCGAGGCCGCAATTGTTCTGTGAAAACGAGAAAAGAACTGCACTCCGGGAAACAAAAGAAACGTAGAGTGTAATGTACACGACAGCTGTACACATTACTGAAATTGTAAGATCGTAGTTCAGCAAGCAGAAATATTACAAACAAGTTAAGAAGCAAATGTTCACAGCTCGGGTATATATCTGCGTTCAAATAAAATATAAACAAATTCTTCAGAGAAATATGTATCCTTCTGTAAAATGAAATCCAGTATAGGATCTATTACACTTGTGAATAAATAAATAATAAACACTTCTCACATTTATTTCAAACATTTTTGCTAATGGCGCATGATTTGTTTACCCTGCATAGAGAAGTAGTTTGGCGCATGATTTGTTTACCCTGCATAGAGAAGTAGTTTCGTGCTTAGTATTTAACCGTTAGGTAGATAATAGTTGGTATTTAATTCATAGCAAAACAATTCTGTAAACGGGGAACCATGAATATTTTTTTTTTTTTTTTTTTGTATTTGAGAATTCATTTATATTACAACAAGGACGAGGGGGAGCAATCCAAAGTCCCTGTCTCATTTTCACCTATTTTATTCAAACGGAACGAATTAACTGCATGAAAACTTTGGATAATCATTGAACATTAAAACTAATACATAGTAATTTCTTGTATATTTATGAATTACCGCTTCGCTAACGGTATTTACGCCTATTAGACTTTTTCTGGTTTGCAATTTAATAAATCTTAATAAAATAAATTTAAAAAGAACATATTACTTACGTGTGTACAGTTTTACATACATGTTGTCCAGAAACTGTCGAATCTAATCCTGGCCTGAATTGGAGACGAAAATGTAAGTTTAAAACAAAATTATGTACGACGAAATTTTACTTGCTCAGTGTGGTAACACTGCACGGAAAAAATTTCCCTCTTGCGCTCCAAGTCCAGGTGTAATTTAATGTTTGTTACGTCTGGTAATAATGTAATCATGTTTGGGCTACTCGTGATTATAACCGTTATCCATAATCTACAGATCAGAAAGGTAGTGATAATATGAGAGGTGACTAACAACAGTGATATGTTGCCACATTGTGCATGACGTAAAATGAAATCGTACAACATTTTGCCACTAACATTTTCGACTTTAATTGAGCCCAGGATTCGCGTGGCGCGCTTCTTAACCGGTTGTTTCTGAATAGCATGTGTATACTACCCGAAGACTGGAAATTCATGCTCATCCCACCGTTGAACAAGAAAGAAGATAGAACAAATGTAAACACCTACTGAGGATTTTATGCACTGCTGGTCGCTTACAAAATTATCTCTCCATGCCTACTCCAATAACACAAAAACCATAGTCGTTCATGCGCAGAAAAAATATTTAACCGGAAAACAATATATGCCATCGGGAACTCTTAACCACCTGTACATTCGCAGACTTCAAGACGGCGTACGAATCTATCGACCGACAACCTCTCTTCAACATCTGAGAAGAACAAGGATTGTACTAAATAACACTCCGACTGATCAAGCATACACTGACTGACATAAGATCTGAAGTGGAATTCATAGGCGACGTTTCTTAACCGTCGTTGATCAAAACCGGCGTAGGAAGAGGCGGTGGAATGTACAAGCTACATTTTAACCTAGTCTTAGACAGAGTAATGAGAGAATGACTGAAAAAACAAGAACATACGAAGTCAACACGACTCCGACGAGAGAAATACAACACAGAAATTTCGTGCTTA
Organism: Medauroidea extradentata; assembly: GCA_003012365.1. NCBI lineage: Eukaryota > Metazoa > Arthropoda > Insecta > Phasmatodea > Phasmatidae > Medauroidea > Medauroidea extradentata. The sequence continues at coordinate 6,202 of PNEQ01043132.1, read as the reverse complement.
GAATTCGCATATTAACTGGCCATATTCGCAAATAGTCAAACAACAGTAATTAAGCACATAGAAGGCCTCAACAAATGTGCAGAAAAAGTTGACCTGCAAATTTATTTTCAATAGACTGATTTCTTCTGCTCAAAACTGGACAGCCAAGAATGTACACAAAATATGGCAATATAAACATAGTACACACACTTCTGATGCCTAGGTAAAGTCCTCGAACCCTCAGAAGGTGAGAAGATAGCACAGAAGACTCGACTACAGAAAATGAAGAGGGCATACGGTAAGAGACACGACACCTACAGTACGTATGTATGTGTACTTTACGACGCCGAACAAGAGTTCCATGTCTATGCACACAAATTTCAGATACTACAACACAGGAACCGAACCAGAAACACTGTACACAAACGAAGCATTAACACTCCATACGAGAAGTGACATGGAAAACATATTAAAAGAAGAACGCAAAATCTTGAGAAATACTTTCGGTCCAAAACTAACAAAAGTGGATTCATATTTACAGGTTACAGACTAAAAAAACACAGAAAATGTCTCCAACCTAATAGCGGAGATAAGGAAAATTAAGGTTAAATTATGTGGGCACGTCAGCATCCTACTTCCAACATGACTTACCAGCAAAATCCTGATATACCTTCAATCGGTCAAGTCAACAACACCACAGATCATACAAGTCAGAAACGACTTAGGGAAGCCACAGACAGATCAAACAGAAAATCGAAGACAGAAACATACTATGCAGAAACATGATACACTAGTGGAAGGTTATGCCAGAGAACGAAGTTCCAAAGAAACCAGGGAAATATGGTCCGAAGAACGAAAGAGCTTCCACAGTGTGATATATTTATAATTTCTGACTTAAGCATATACCAACGAGGATTTAGTGGATGAGTGGCGGAAAAGAAGAATACTGATAGCGTACAGACTTGAGAATATTAGAAAATATATTTGAGTCAATAAAGATAAGATTCTTACTGATCGACCCAACACTATACTCTAACATTAAAATTAATCCAAACATACACGCCGTTTCGTACCAACATCTACTGAAAAGTATTTATTCGAAACAATTTTGTCATCAAAATAGGTCCGTACAAGAATTATAAAAGAATGACAGAGGATGATCCTCGAAATATTCTTGAATGCTTATAGTAAAATAATTGGTGCATGGTAGGAGTAAGGATAAATGCTTAAATATTATGAGTAATTCAGTTCTGAAACAAACATTAATTATCATATTAAAATCGGACATGCTAACTGTGTGGTACAGCAGATGGTTTTAACGTCGTGTAGTTTCACTAGTGCGTTCTCTCGGGATTTAACGTACGACGAGCTAACTATGTCCAGTAGAAACTTGAAGTCCTACCGGAGAATATCTTCTTTCTCGAAACCTGCGCTCCAGACATTTAGATCCTTCTCAGCAATCCTCCTGGACAAGTCGGCATACGCTAATCTTTCCTTCTACAGCAAAGCCGGAAGAACATGACCACGGCCCCTCGGTCCAGGACAGCTCTTCCCTCGAGACGTCCGGATCCTTCCGAATTTCATCGAACATTCAATACTTTTTCTTCTCTCTGTACCTATGCCCAGTCTCCTCGCACCAAACACACAGAGGTTATAACCTTCTCCTAACACAGTTCAAATGTTCGTTATGCACCAATCCTACACTGCACTAAATAAGTCTCTGAGCATTCATTTATCCTCAACTTTAGACACCATCATGAATATTTAAATTTATTTAAAACGAACGGACCAAAAAATAAATACAAATACTGATTAAAGCGTTAACATTATTCAACTGGGTTTTAAAGTTCAGTACCCGTAACATAGAGGAAATCTATATGTTACAACAGAGAAAAAATTATAACTGTGTGGAAGATCAGAAAGAACGCGAAAATGAGTCAGAATGCTTTGCGTGATTCTACAGGATCTAATCATACATAATAGTAATATATTAGTAATTATATCGTTTATAAACTCCCGTTGACATAAAACGTTTGTTCTGTTTTGTTTTATTTACACAGAGTGTTAATATCATGTGAGCATGTTTTCTACTAACGAAAATTATGCTTTGCAGCACTACTTTTAATTACTGCAATGTGTTACGCCAAAAAAACAAAACAATACTACTGGTTCGATCCAAATCGTATTTGTTTTGTTTTCTGGTAGTAACTTATGTAGGAGATACCTTTGCTAGTTAAAAATCACTGTAATTGATCGTAATGGAATATATTTGGCCGTATGTTTACAAACATTCTACCGAAATCACATGTAAATAAATTACCTTCCTTGTGTAATTCTGTGTGAGTCTGAATGTATTTTCTCGGGCTTTGGCTTCCCCTACCCCCTACCCAAAGAATAAAAATTCTAATTTATCACTAAACAATTTTTTTTCCCAAATTGATTCAACTTTTAAGGAGCAATTTTCAATAGATAACGAAAATTCGCTGAAATGTTGCCCTCGTAGTAAGCTCAACTTAACTTTCTTAAAGTATTTTGACATTAATTGTTTCTTCTTATTTCACATTTACGGTGAACTTTCCAAGGAATATGAAACTGGGCAGTCAGCAAATTAACTTTGTCGGATGAAGGAAATAAAATATATCGGCAGAGTCTCTTAAAAACTGTTGAGCAGTTACGAAGTAGTGTTGTATGTACTTGATGCCTCGTCTGGCGAGGAGTCAAAGGACTGCAAAAGAAAAAAAGACGGGGAAATATTGTGAGTATTGGTGTAAAAAGTGCGCTGGTTGAAGTATAAGGCTTCTTCATAGGTAATGAAACAAATTATTAGAAAACACTATAAGACTCAGTTCAGCATCTCCCTCTAAATAAAAATAATAAAAACTGTAGATAAAAGTAATATGCAAAGCATTTTCAGTTTATGGAGATTCTCATGCATTGCTTTTCTATTTTCATTCTGGTGTCTATTATCACATAATTTCAAAAAATAAGGTGGATTTCTCCTCATTATCTTCGCCCCCTGTGGAAGCAAAAGTGGGATGGTGGTGGATGATAGCGACTAATTAGGGCTTTGTTAGATTTTTATTAATGAAGTTTTAAAACTTTGCAAACTTGTTCTGCTCTTGAGCGAAAGGGAAAGTAGTAAGGAGCCTACGAGAGTTGGTAAGGGTGGTAGGGATTACAGAAGGGAGAGGGGGAAGTAGGATGGGCTTGAAATGGGTGGACTTACTATCGGTTGGAAGAGAGTAGAGACACCATAAATGCCATTCAACTTGCTACTTTTTTTTGGTGAGGTCTTCCTGCTGAAGTTCGTAAGAAATTTGTTCTTGCTCGGCATGTTTACTTTAACTCATCGACGTCTTCAGTTGTCGGTCACTGTTGCTACGGCACCTTTATCGTAGAATCGACAGAGCAGCAATTTTTTTAAAACTAATCTGCAAGTCATAAAAATGCTAGTACATAAGATCTGTTGAATAACAAAATTTATGTATATAACTTGAGGGATTGCTATCGATTATTAATGTGTCCTGAATAAGCGCAGAAGTGTACACATTACTCATAACGTAGACGCTAACCTCAACAATCTCGACTGCACGAAGATGAAATTGTCTCGACTGAAGCAATTTCTTTTAGTAGTGTTTGCATTGCACCAGTAAAGCAGAGTTTACGCGTATATGACTCAAATGGTTCGTTGGTAGTTGGTAACATTTTAATACGCAGGAATAATAACTAGAAATGCTTGTCTGGATCTTTAATACACTGGAATCGTTCCTTAAAAGCTGGGATGGTTCCTTAGTGCACTAGAATGCTTCCCTAATGTCTGAGATGGTTTATAAATACAGCGTATATCCGATTACTTTCCTCTTTCCCGAATGAACTTCTACCAAGATCTGAAAAGGAGTTCATTGGCACAGTAAATTTCCAAGTAAATAAACAGTTGAAGATGTGTTTGTTGTGTATCATACTTTTGAATAAAGGTTATAATAATAACGATGTAAGAGGGAAACAATATAAATACATTAATTAATACTTTTTTGATAGTAACATCATAATAATAACGTTTAACTTGACACTCTGCACTACTTATAACATTTCAAGAATAAATATACATGTGCACTTAGACCACAACATTTGCAGGATTTTAAAAGCTTTTCAAGGAAAGCGAGTGTTTATTTATGTCATGCAATGTATTTATTTTAGTAAAACTTCGTCTATTTGTCACGTGTTAATATAGATAGTATCATGTACCCTAACTAATATTTGCAAAGAGTTAATTATAATGCTGCAAAATGCAAATATTCAATTCCGCAAAAAAAAAACACATTTGCAAACGGGTGACTGTTGTTGTGGGGGCCTTAAATTATGATTACTTTAGTGCGAAAGGCCATTGGTTATTTTGTTTTCAGCACTCGTAACTGCCCCTGTGCCATTGGTCTACGCCACGCAAGGCACTGAAATATGTGTGTGTGTGTGTGTGTATATATATATATATATATATATATATATATATATATATATATATATATATATATATATATATATAAAACTGCATAAATTATTGTCTAGGATGCAGCCAGTTAACTGCCAATTTGGTAGTATCAGATGATTGCCAAAGACCACATTAGTCTCCGAAGTCGTACAAAGTTCTCCCTGGCCTCTTCAAGACTAGATGACATCCACATCGGTGAATGTTTTCCTCTTGGCGTGCTCGATGTAGGTGACTGCATCACGAGATGTTTTCCAGGAACACTTTGAGCACGCCACGCATCTCGTCGTAGAGAAGCCAGAGGCGCGCTTCATTCCGCCACGACTGCAGCTCTTTCGAAAATTTAGCGGTGCATACACTGGTGTACACTGGACGTTCATAAATTGATGTTTTGCTCTCGACCAGTACTCTCTATGTATCCACCGGTTCAACTGACCTAAAATGTTTGTAGGTATGGTGGGTGTGCACCGAAACATCAATCTGTGAATTTTCGAACGCAATTTCACAAAGTAACATTAAAAATAACTTGAATAATTGTGAAATGTGAGGTAAATAAAGTAAATTTACCAGAAATTTCGGCATTAAAAATTGTTTGTATTTTAACACACGTGCTGTACTTTCTGCAAAAACTTAATTTGCAAATTTCAATTATAAATTATATTTACAATTTCCATGCTACAAAAGTTTACAGTTTAGATTTCCATCGTGGTATGTCTGTGGCGAAACGGGGAGGTGTTCCAAGGTAAACTTTGCTGAGAAATGACTATACACAAGTCTGAGTTATCTGTGTAATCATTAGTCAAGTAGAGGCAGGTACACAATCAGCCTGTAGCGTGCAGGAGGCGAGAAATAGGAATTGTACAACTACACAACCTCAGTAACAGGAGATCAATCTTATTCGTTGTTTCCTTATTGCATGTTAAAGTCACATGCCCAGAGTGAATAGTCGGATCTTATACCGCTTCCCCCGAAAAGTGACCTCGACACGCCACTGTACAGTGTAAAATATCTTAAGCATATTCATCCCGTCTCATTCAATACGGAAAATATTTATAAAAAAACCTCAACCTGATCATCAATAATAGCCTCAACCGGTGTACACTGGTGATTCAACCAATGGTTGATAGAGACCGGAAAAATTCGTGGGTTAACTGACCCGTAGGCTATCTTCAAGGAATACATATGTACTCAAGAGGACATCAGCAGTTCATTGACTTATCTCTGACACAGTTTTACCACATGATTGGGTATGTAATTAGCTGATTCTTCATTATTGGCTCAGAGCTCGCAAATTTTTCAAGGGTCGCTGGCGGAAGTGACACGAACTATAATTACTTTCGATTCTAGTCTGTGCCCAAATGAAAACCCGAATTTTTCAGGTCTCTACTGATTGATGATTCGATGACTTTTCGAAAACGTGGCAGGCCAGACTACGGAAAGTAGGCTTGGTGACACCCTGGACGTTGATGCGCAGCACCTTCCTGTTAAGAGAAGTCCTCGACTGGCGCATGGACGGCGTTGCAGCGTGTCACGCGCATACATTTTTACGCGAAACCGCTTAACTTATTCATATTATGTTTACCTACGAAAAGAACACACACTTGAAACCATGCTTCTATTTTTTCAAAAATGCAGCACGCTTGTTATAAACATGATTTTCGGGCCTCTCAAAATGGCTAAAAACGGGCTTTTTAGACTGTTGTAACTCCGAAAATATTACCTGAATTCGTAAAGTGCAAA